>JAUTDX010003607.1:0-49023 GCA_030844895.1 Ambrosia x helenae
CAGAAAATAAACGCAAAACAAGCCAAATGGCAACACAGGCAAAATAACCTGTACAAATAATATTCAAGCTAACAAGTATAAAGCAGGTGACAAAACAACTACAAGGCGGCGATTCACTTTCGATCAACATAGCAGGCAAACCCGTACACGACCTCACAATGTTCACACACACTCGGTTTTATTTATGAAACATACGTGTAATGTGTATGTGTAAATCGCTCCATTGCCAAGACAATGAATCGTGCAATATCATAAGCTTGTCAAAAGATCTAATCTTCACCAACTATCGTGTGAAAAAATATAAATCAAGAGGTCTTATAAGGGTTGTAATGTCAGGCAAAGGTAAAGGTGTGGAAGGATATTTACAGTGACGAAACGGCTAAAACTCGGCGGTTAAGTCTAACTAAACAGAAATAAATACTACTATACAAAACACACGCAAACATAACCGCATTTTATTTAAATCGAGCTAAACATATAATTTCTAACTTTAAAGCTCTAAAAACTGCTCGATCACTGCTAACTCACCCTATTTTAGGGTGTTCTATTTTTCTGGAATTTTCTGGATTTTTTTTTCTTTTTTTTTTCTTTTTTTTTCAACATATTATATCTATGATTAACTGATATTAAACACGAATATAATCAACATACGGGCTCTAAATATACAAACCCGAACACGAAACTATTTACAACGCAAAAACGAGCCAAACATTAACCTAAACCGAGTTTTAACACAAAAGGTTTAAAAGAAAAAGGCCAAATTTGGTTTAGTGGTGAATTGGGTGTGGTGAATAAGAAAAAACATGGGATTAGGCTCAACATGGTTAACTAGGGGATAATTTTTTTTGGGTGCGGGAAACAGATAGAACGAAAAGAAAGGCTAAATCAAAAGGGTATCCTAAATGCCTCAATCATTTTCATACAATCTCACACGAATCTGGTCTAAACAAGCATGCTAATGACAAGTTCTAAATGGCACAAAACATCCGGCTCACTCGATAATAAGCATGTCAAAGAAATGAAATCTATACTAATAGGCTCAAATGCTCACGTAACCGGAAGGAAATGGGTGCAAATGTACAGATTTAGTATGCTAGTTTCACGCCGTTGTCGCGCCTCAAGTTATTTTTCATCAAAAATTTGTTAGGCTTGATGTTTATTATAATATATACATATATGTACTTATAAGTTTTTTTTTTATATATATATAAGTAAAAACACAAGAGGACAAACTTTGAACATTATATTTTAAGTAAAAACACAAGAGGACAAACTAGAACATTATATAATCCCTCCCCACACTTAAACGTCACATTGTCCCCAATGTGAAAAATAGAAAAGCGTTTATGAATTAGCTAACTATTGTGTGAAAAGGAGAATAATACTCCCCTGGTGGTGATATCCCGAAAAGTATGGTGACTGCATTGAGCATCCATACCGGTGCTCGCCTTTTCCTGCACTATCACCATTCTTGCCAAAAGAAAAATACATCAAACACATCCATTCATCATCACACTTATGAAAGTTTTCAAACAAATTTGGAATTTTGAAACACCTACGCGCTATGATTTTGCAAAATCGTTTTAAATTCAAGTTATCCCGCGAAAGCGAAAGGTGTTTTAAAAACCAAATTATTATGAAGTATCATAGAACTTGGGGCGCGTTTGTTTAATTATGAAGAACGCCCCAAAGTTTTACGAACAAAACTATCTAAACTACAATCAAACACTAACAATCTTAAAGTTTTGGGGTTTTGTTAAACATTTATGAAGGAAACTCCAAGAAATCAAGATCATGAACAACAAATTATAACCTAAAACATGAGGAATTTGGGGATGTTTAAAACATTTATGAAGAATCCCCAAAATTCAAAAACAAAACCTAAATTACACTAACATACAACCCTATTATGAAATTAATCTACATTTATACTAAACTACACTAAATAATAGGCTACAAACTTAAAACAAATCATAAAAAATTTTCGGATTTGTTGAACTATTATATTATGAAGAAAAACCGAACGAAAACTCTAAGATTTAAACAATAATTAACAACTAATCTATATTAGCAACACCAACAATCCATCAAATAACATTAGGGTTTTTTAAACATGTATGAAGAGACCCTAAAATCATGAAAAGATTGCATATAACTAAACTACATTACACTAGAACAAGATAAATAACAAGAAAACTAAGATTCATACCTTGACTTGAAGAATTGATGTGGAATTGAAAGGTGTTTGTGTGTGTGTTCTTGAGTGGAGTTTGCAAGTGCTCGCTCTGTTTCGACACAAACAACCAACTTACCTGTTTTGCTACGCTTCTTAGTAAAATAACACGGTTTTGAAGCGACTTTCCACACAATCATCTGGCGCAAATCAATCCTGGCTAAAAACTTTATGAAGTTATAGGACATTTCTGCCCTTGCACATCGCTACATTTTGCTCGAGTGAGTGAGTCGATAGCTGGACTCGGTTTTCCACGCGCGTTTAGGCGCTGCGGTCGTGGAATTCAAGTTTTTCCACATGCGGGTCATACGGGTTTTTAATTTTATATTTTTAGTTGCTGCCCGTTGACTTTTAAACGCAGTCCAACTTGGACTTTAACTTATTGGAATGGCCGTTTTCATAAAAGATTTTCTTAAAGATCGCTTTCGCCCGAATGGAGATGAGTACAGGCGAGAAGATCGATCGAGCAATGAACAGACATCGGCCATCCCCACACTTAAACTGACGCAATGTACGAAATAATTACAGACAAAAATAATTACAGACTCGATTTAGAAAAACGGAAGGAATATACACAGATAAACATACTAAAAACTATACACTAAACTTAAATTATGATAATATATAAAATATGAAAATATACAATATTTTCAGCGAAATCTGAGTCGCTCGCGCATCGCGAAGAAGTATAGACCGCTTCTCGCGTGGCGCAAGTGACTACAATGACTCAAGGCGCTCACGCGTTGCAATAAGATAAAGACCGTCTTTTGCTTGCGCGAAAACAACCCTTTTTCACCGAAAATCAATATAACGGAAGTTGATGGATAGAAACGATGATGGATGCCAATGTATTGAGTTAAAAACGGAAGATAGCGGTTATTCACGTCACGCGAAGGACTCTGGTGATCCTGTTCGCGTATCGCGAAAAATAAAAGATAAAACCCGGGGTAATTAGGAACTCGCTTAAAGCGGAACCATAAGCCCAGCTTCTTTGCAAATCGCAAGGAAGCATTTTTCACAGAAAATTATTTTTATTAAAACCACTTCTATATTAAATAAATTTCCCAATTTTTCTTACCCAAACCTTTCATAAAAGCATCCGAACCATCAAATTTAGACATAGTATACCCAGACTTCCATTGTATATTTAAGTAAAATAAAAAAGTATATATACATAACAATCAAATAAAAACCAATAGAATCAATAAAATGAACAGAAACAAACAGACAAAGCATAAAACTATTCAAAGCATGAAATTATAATTAGTTCAAATACGAACAAATAAATCTAATCAATCAAATAAAGAATAAATCAAATTCATAAATAAACCAATAAATCCAATAATCAATCAATTAAATCTATCAACTCCTAATGAACGAATAATCAATCAAACAATCCTATAAGCCAGATAAATGAACGAATATATGTGCAAACCTATGAACCAATCTAAAATCAATCCAAAATATCAACAGACAGATAAATCAAATAAACAATCAAAGAATCATATATGCAAATAAATGAATGAAAATACGAATCAACGAAGTATAAACAAGTATTCACAAGCATGTACACTGGTAAAAAGTTGACTCGGTTCGTTCCTAAAGCTCGTCGCATCCCCGGCAACGGCGCCAAAAACTTGACGTGTGCGTAACTATACATATTTTACAATGGATTTTAACACACGTTTTTGCTTTAATATTTATAAAAATGGTTTCGACCTTCATATTAAAACACACACACTAGGGCAAGTGTACCCCTGTCATATATGTAGTAAGTACAGATAAGAACCAAGTATCGATCCATGGACGCGCGCGGAGCATTAGTACTAAAACTCTATCCCCGATTTACCAGTAAGTGAAAGATAAGTTTGAGTTTTGTTTAAAACTAAATTAATTCTAAAACATGTAAATAACATATATAAGACTCCAAATAGAAAATATTACTATAAACACAAACCCTAGCATGTCATCTACAAATCATATAAAACACAGGCGTGTGATCAACATTCCCATTTTCCGACAGTTAGTGTCCCTCTCGGGCATCCTAACATGACAAACTATACAGAAAGCTAACACGAATACACACGTTAACCACTTCAAGTTGTTCATTAGCGAGCAGCTGATATAAATCTCATGTGGATCTTTAAATAAAGGTTAGTATCACCTTTCGGGAGTCCTCAACCGCACTAGTTCGGGAAAGCCAATATCGAATACACAATACGACCACCTAGGACTAGCATAAAGTAGAAGCATTTCACAACCTATTCCATTTTACCAACTTTGAACACAAATCTACTAAGATCGCCATTTTCACCAAAATAACTAACAAAGATAATTAACCGTGTCAAAGATTGGTAACAACACCATTAAGCTTTTAAACTCTTTTACGTGCCGGTAAACATTCATAATCGTTATTTAAGCGACTTTAACCAAACCAAATACCCGGTTACAGTTTCATGGTGTAAACTTTATTAACAAGTTAACTAGTCTACTATCGGACGATATAAACGGACGGTTTCTTGCAACAAGTTAATCCGCCTAACACATCCGACAATCCATCAAAGTCACTAAACATATCAAATCCAAAACAATGAAACAAGGTTGCTATATGATCATCAAGATCCAAACATGAAAAACGCCAAATTCATACAAAAACATGATTTCATACAAACGATTGTTTTTAACTAATAACTACTACTGATGTTCTTGCCCGTAGGCGT
This sequence comes from Ambrosia x helenae, assembly GCA_030844895.1. Taxonomy (NCBI): domain Eukaryota; kingdom Viridiplantae; phylum Streptophyta; class Magnoliopsida; order Asterales; family Asteraceae; genus Ambrosia; species Ambrosia x helenae. The sequence goes on from JAUTDX010003607.1 coordinate 4,954, forward strand.
ACTACGATTAACTAAAATAGCATCACAATAGCATACAAAATCAGATTTGGATCTTAAAAAGCTAAAAGGATCAAACCATAAGAATGCTAAAGAGGATGGATTGGATGATGAAGGATGGATTGGATGGATTCCCGAGCTTGTTCCACGGCTTTCCAGTAGCTTGATTCGTCCGAAAATCGCCCCAAAATCGCCTCTCCAAGACCCAATAATCACCCAATGGCTGAAATGGGCATTTTATAGCAGAACAGAGCCTGTGTGCGGCCGCTCGGAGGCTTGGAGCGGCCGCTCACTTTACAGACAAGTGGGCAAAGATGACGTAGGGCTTCCAGAAGCTTCTAGAGGTGTTCAGGATGGCCGAGCGGCCGCTCACAGAGAGTGAGCGGCCGCTCACAGAGAACAGCACGACAGCATGATCTTTAAAATTGCATATAAAATCGTAGAAAAATCGTTAGGAGGTGTTCTTTATATGCCTGGAAAGCTCTCGGAGCGTAGAACAATTCTTATTTGAAAGTCAAAGTCGGATTTTGGGTTTTAGAAGGGGTAAAGACGATCCGAACAGCTGCTGCGCAAAAGTTCTCCTGATAAAGGGCCGAAATCCTTGTTTTTCTTCGGGTTGCGCGGTCCTGGGACATCGTTTAAGACCTGAAATCATAAAGATACCAAATAAGTACCAATTCATCATGTATAAGGCCAAAAACATATAAAAATGGGAGTGAATCGGGGACTTTTTATATGTGTAATTTAACGTATATCAATGCCGCCACCACTGAAGATGGTGGTGGTTGGCGGCGCTGTGTCATAGGGAAGGAGAGAGAGGGCAGGTGCGAGTGAGGGTGGGAGGCGGGTTTAGAGAGAGAGTAGAGAGAGAAATGGGGCTTGCGGCTGAAAAATGAGGAAGACAAGGAGGTTATGTTGTATTTATAGTTAGGGTTTGAGTTAGGTGGGAGTATACCGCGTATCGAACCCGTTTAAGCGTAAAACGTCTCGGTTTCTATTTAGGCTCCTTAGTTAATTATAAAAAGTAGTCGGTTTTGTTCGAAATACAAAACGAGCATAAATATAATTATTTTCGATGTCCGACGCGTGTTTTCAGAACACGCGTTTAAATCGCGTTAATTAAATCGGTCGCAGTTCCTATTGTTAAAACGATCAGTAAACTTCCGAAACTTTATAATTAACAATAATTATAATAAAGAAATCATTTATAATAACAAAAACCTCATCAGTATAGGCCGGGAAGTTGCCGGTTGTCACAATCTTTCAATTCCTGAGAGTTCTAGAATTGGGATTTATTAGAGAAGGGTTTGGTTTGGTAATCTTAACCAGTGCTGTAGAAATCGCTAGGCGATAGTCGGTAGGTAGGGTACAGACTAGGGATTAATCGGATTGGATTTTTATATATATTCCAAATTTTATACATATATAATGCTAATTTTATACCTTATATGTATAAATTTTAGGGGACAAATATAAACTAGTGAATATGGAAGGGGAATAAATATTAAAATACCTAAAATTAAATAACCCCAGTCACCTCCATCGTTCACCATATCCCTTTTTTCCTCCCCATTCCCTTTTTCATTGTACGAAAACCATCAGATTCAACTAGGGTTCATGGAGTTTCATCGATTTTGCTTCTAAATCATGGATTATCATCCAATTTTGATGTAAGAACTTGTTTTATTTGATCGATTTGCTTCATTTTTGACTCGTTCGAATTCATTCATTTTTGAACTAGTGATTAATCATTGATTAATCGGTCCGACTACGACCAATTTGGTCTGATTAATTGGTGATTAATAGCGACACCGATTAATTGAGTGATTATCCAATAATTAATTAGTAACGTGAGGACTAGTGATTAATCAATGATTAATCACAATTTTTACAGCCTGATAATTGTTTGATAACCTCTCATTGTTTTACAACCTATAGTAACCTGTCGTCAATTTATCACAATCAATTAATTAACCTCATTATCCAATGAAACCAATTAATGAATTTCACTTTGAATCTAAACCCTGAAGGAATCACTTCTCTCTACCATTTTTTATAGCTTGTTTTAATTTAGTTTTCATACAAATTCTCGAACAATCACTTTTAGTTTTCAGCCATTATTAAGTAGTAATCAAAGCAATCTAAACCTAACACTTTCACAATACTTTTCGTGGTTTGACACTCGAGTTAACCTATCTAATAAGGAATTAGGGATTGATATAAATATTATTTTTGACTGACCCGTTGACATCAGTCAGTGCATCGTTAGCACAATTTTATGACATATAGTGCGCGTCAAGAAAGGTGTTTTTCTATGTAAATTTTGAATATGATAATCCTGCATCACAAATTCATTTTTCCTTAGTTTATTTTATCCACAAGTTAATTTTTCATGATCATTAGCGTGTTTTACAACTATACTCCATCCTGCCAAGTTACATTACTTCCAACATGTTCAATTATTTCCAACATTTATTCCAAACCTCACGATTCTCTTTATAAACATGTTACTTACTCAATTTTTTTTAACAAATATTTACCATGTTCCCTTATTGTTTAAAAACCTCCCTAGAATTTTCTAAAGGCATCTTTAAAAATAAAATTTCACACTACCTAGAATTTACACGTGTTTATATCTTAATACATGTATAGGATGTACCCTGATTCCAAAACCAACGTTTAATATTTTTCATCAAACATTCACCAACAAGAGATTTCACAAACTAATAGCTAATAAAACATGTTGACAAAGGATCTTTGATTTCCTCTAAATTTCAAATGTTTGTATAATAATTTATTGGTGTGACAAAATATTGTCGATAAAATGTTTTATGTTTAAACTTACTTCCCTTCCTCCAAAGGATTAATTAGGGAATACTATATAGAATACTTCTACAAAATCTTGATTTTCAAAAACAAACACCATGTTTAAAATTACTCAATATCATTAAACCCTCACAACCACCTCTCACGACCCTCACTTTCTCTCCAACAACATCACTGAATCACCAACCTTCCTTGCTAGGGACTACTTTTCCGTGTTTCAAAAACACTAAGTGTTGCCCTGCACCCTAAACCGAGGACACCGACACCATCGTTTCATTACCTTCCGACCTCCACAACGTTCGATCGTCTATTATATTTTCTTTTCTACGAGTCTATATAGACGTACGAGGTATAAGAAAAATCGTTGATTGCCGTAAATTCTCGCAAGTCCATCCCAATCAAGGTGAGTTTACATAGCCCCATTTTACTGTTTACATTTTTGGGGTGAAATATTTTATGATTCATACATTAAACTTTGCAATTCGTTGTATGTCTCGGATTGTATCTTTGTGCTTTATGTCTTAAACCTTCTAGGTAGGCTATAATCATTTAAGCTTAGCTAGGTAGGCTAACTCACAGAAGCATTTAGGCTTGGCCAAGTCACACAAGCATTTAGGCTTAACCAGTTGGTTAAGTCACACAAGCGTTTAGGGTCACATTTATATTCAAAGAAGGCATTGGAAAGATGTATCACCCAGTGAAAGGTCTAATCTTAACTTCCAAGATGACCAAAAACAGGTTATTTCCCACATTTGCTGCCCAAGAAGAGATGGATAGATGCATGATCTCTACCACAGGGAAGGAATTGTGGCATAGAAAATTTTCTCATGCTAATCACAAGGCCCTCAGAACATGCAGTTTAATAACATGGTTCATGGGCTTCCCAAGGTAGCTGAGAAGACCCAAGTTTGTGAAGTTTGTGAGGTTGCAAAACAAAAGCGTGTGGAGATCCCTAAGAAGAGTAAGTGGCATGCTTCTAAGAGGATGCAACTGGTCCACACAGATATATGTGGTCCCATTAAACCTCTGTCCTAAAGGAAAAAAAAGGTATGTTCTAGTCTTTATTGATGATTATACAAGAAAAAAACTAGGTATATGTGTTGGCATTTAAAAGGGAAGCATTTGAATGTTTTAAAAGATTCAAAGCACCAGTAGAAAAGGAAACTAGTTTCAATTTAAAGTGTCTAAGAAGTGATAGGGGAGGTGAGTTCACTTTTCAAAAATTTAAAGATTTTTGTGAAAAAGAAGGAATCAAAAGGCAATTAACTGCTACATATACACCCCAACAGAATGGGGTGGCGGAAAGAAGAAACAGAACACTGATGAATATGGTTAGATGTCTTTTGAAAGAGAAGGATCTGCCAAAGTTTCTGTGGGAAGTAGTGGTGGTTTGGGCATGTCGTGTTCTGAATAGAACTATAAGTAGAAGCATGTACAGGAAAGTACTGAGGAATTGTGGTCAGGAGTAAAACCAAATATGGGTCACTTTAAGGTTTTTAGCTGTATTGGTTATCTTCATGTACCAAAATAGTTGAGAACCAAGCTGGATGATAAGAGTCACAAATGCATATTTCTTGGAGTGAGTATGGAATCAAAGGCCTATAGGCTCTACGATCCAGTCATTAAGAAAATTGTGATAAGTAGAGATGTCTCCTTTGATGAAAATGGTATGTGGGATTGGAAGACCCTTGAAGGAGGTCAAGACTTAATTATAGAAGAAGAAGTAAGTGTTGAAAGGAATCAAGAGCACGTTGAACAGTCTGCTGAAAATGAAACAGTTGGACCAGAAGTGACTAAAGAAGAAGATATAATCAATGATCAAGGTCCTGGTGAGAATAATAAAGAAGAGGGTGTTGTGCAGCCAACTAGACAAGGTTCCAGCAGAATCAAGAAGAGTCTACTATGGATGAAAGATTATCCTACAAACTTTGTTGAAGAAGATGTTGTGGCTCTATATAGTTCTTTATATGGTCCTGTTAGTTATGAAGAGGCTGCAAAAGAAGAAAAGTGGATAAATGCAATGAAGGCTGAGATTGAAGCAATAGAAAGAAATCAAACTTGGGAGTTAGTTAATGTAGTATCAGATGTAAAACCAATTGGTGTGAAGTGACTGTACAAGGACTAAGTTGAATGAAAAAGGAGAAGTAGAAAAGTACAAGGCCAAGCTTGTTGTGAAAGGATATGCTCAAAGACAGGGAGTGGATTATAATGAAGTATTTTCTCCTGTTTCAAGATGGGATACTATAAGATTGTTTCTAGCTATTGCAGCCAAAAGAGTCTGGACAGTGTACTAATTAGATGTGAAGAGTGCATTTCTGAATGGTGAATTGACTGAAACAGTATATGTTGAACAACCAGAAGGATTTGTGATGAAAGGCAAAGAAGAGATGGTGTACAGGTTGAAGAAAGCACTGTATGGTCTGAAGCAAGCTCCTAGAGCCTAGTATCATAGGATTAAGGCATACTTCAAAAGAGAAGGGTTCAAGAAAAGCAGTCATGATCACACTTTGTTCACTAAGAAGGTACAAAACAAGTTCCTGATGGTAAGTTTGTATGTAGATGATCTAATTTATGCAGGAAGTGATAAGGGAATTTGTGAAGATTTCAAAGAATCAATAAAGAAAGAATTCAGCATGACTGATCTTGGTCAAATGAGGTACTTCTTGGGAGTGGAGGTAAAGCAAACTGAATATGCTATTGAAGTTAATCAAAGCAAGTATGAAAATGAAGTGTTTAGAATGGAGGATGTTAATTCAGTCCATATACCAATGGTGCCAGGAGCTATTTTGACAAAGCAAGGATCAGGGGAGGAGGTTGATGAAACAGTGTATAAAAGTCTGGTTGGTAGCCTTATGTATATAACAGTTACTAGGCCAGATATTATGTTTGTCGTAAGTTCAATCTCAAGGTTTATGGTAAAGCCTAAGGAGGATCATTTCCTTGCTTCAAAGAGAGTTCTGAGATACATTAGAGGAACTTAAAATTATGGCTTGAAGTATAATAAAGAAAGAATGAGGAGTTACTTGTCTACACTGATACTAATTATGCAAGAGACTGTGAGGACAAAAGAAGTACTTCTGGTTATGTGTGCTTGTTAAGTTGTGCTGCTGTTTGTTGGTGTTCAAGAAAGCAAGAGATAGTAACTTTGTCATCTACTGAGGCTGAGTATGTGGCTGCTAGTCTATGTGCTTGTCATTGTGTATGGTTGAAAGGGCTTCTAAAGGAAACGGAAGAAGAATCTAAAACTATAACTATTTGTTGTGATAATACTTCTACTATCAAGCTGTCCAAGAATCCTGTGATACATAGAAGAACCCAGCACATTGATATTCGATATCATTATATGAGGGAGGTGATTGAAAAGAGATAGTGGAGTTGGAGTTTTGTGGTACCAAAAGGCTACTGGCTGGAATGTGTCACACCCTCAAATTTCCACTTGCGGGGTTTCACCGTGAGGCGCGTGACACACCTGGATCCCATAGCCATAAGTCACATGAACGACTCTAAATTCCCAAACCATTTAGTTCGTTATTGAAAAGCGAGTTTAAAAGTTAAGCAAAACATTAAGTAATTGTGGAAGCAAAATCAAAAGCAGTTAAGTAAATAGTATGCGCAAAACAAACGCTCCAAAACCAAAACCAAACATAAATAATTAAGTAAACAACAAAAATAGTTTAAAGTGTTCATAATCCTATGACACATATGATGCATGACCTACTCATGCTCTAATCTAGCGACCTGCAAAAGCATGCTATCGTGTGTCAACATTAAATTGGTGAGTTCACAAAGTAAGTAAAGTAGTTGTTTAAGTTTCAAACCAATAGCCACTAGTTCATTGCATGCCAAAGGTAGCTAACCCATTCATGATAACTAAACACAGATATACCAAATTGCTAATGTACGTGTTGTCACAAATGTGAGCAGAATGCCTTGCATCATTGCCTATCAACAATGATAATGTGTTAAGTCACAGTTCACTCCCGCACTCCCCTAAGCCGGTGTGAGGTTTTTCAAACCTAATAGCGCTATCAACTATGTAAGTGCACGAAGTGTGACTAATTGCTTTTGGATTATCATTCTAGTGTTTTTGGTAAGTTTTACGGTTTACGTGGGGTCAAAGGAAGAACTTAGAAGGTCAAAGGAAGGTTATTATGGTCGAAGGAAGATATGAAGATCAGTTTGTTTGGTTCGAACTATGGAAGAGGTCGAAGAACACATTCGACCATGTCGATGGGTCGAATGTGCAGTAGTATAAAAGGTTTAATTTTTATTTTGTGATTAAGTTTTGGTCATTTTGTCTAGAGTTCTGTGTGTGTATTCTCTCTGTGTTCTGGAAAGTTCCAAAACTAGTTTATTTCATTATAAACTCAATTGTAAAGATTTAATATCAATGTTTATTAATGAAATGACGATTGAAAAGTTATTTGACTGTGTCTGATTTGATCTATATCATATTGCATACGATCTAGGGTTTTCGCACCTAGATTGTTCTACCTGTATGATCATATAGTTGTTTTTGTTAAAACCGATCCTCTACAAAGTGGTATCAGAGCTTATCTCGGTCATAGAATTGCAATTTGATAGATTTCGAACAGATTTTGATCCAAAATCACCCAAAATTTTTCTGTTTTGCATGAACTTTGAATTTTAATGGAGATTGATTGATTTGGACTAGATTTCACGGATAAAATCAAAATTTTCATTCATTAAAGTTGATCTCCATCAAATCTGAAGCAAAACCTGATTAAGATCATCAAAATCCATAAAATTTTGAAAAATTTGGGTCAAAATAACTGATTTTTGAAGAATAACCGTTTTTCAAATGGGCCAGGTTGAACCAGAGAGAATTAGGTTGAACGTGTGAGTTTTGGGGGTCAAGCCAGTGTTTTCAGGTCGAATCTGAGTGCTTTTAGGTCGAACCAAAACTTTTCAAGTGTGTTTTTTGTTCGTTCGACCATTTTAGTTACATTCGACCATACGGGAGGCCGAAAGTGGGTTTTGTCAAGGTGGAAGGAGTCTAGTGTGTTACTTTTCTACATTCGAGTCTTATTCAGGGGTCGAACCAAGGTCTTTTCTACATTCGAACCCACGTTCTGTTTTCAGAGGTCGAACTTGTTATTATTTTTGGAAATTTTTCTAAGTGTTTACACTTCAAACATCATGGACAACATTTGGGGATTCCCTATGACACCTAGACCCACAACAACACAACCACAACACGTTTCGATGAATCCATGGACAGTGGCTTCTCAGAAGACAAACACTCAATCATCTCAACCGATTAATTACATTGCCATGACCAGTTCAACACCACCATCTGTTACTCAACCTCCACAGCAACAAGTGAATTACTATTGGGGCGTTGCAGCAGCAGCAGTGCATTCTTATACCACTAATGCGATTACCATATTAATCAATGATTTATCACCAGGTAGTGGGAATCGTCCTCCGAAGTTGATGGAAATGTCAGATTATAATCAGTGGCAAAAGAAGTTTAAGATTCATCTAGAGGGCATGGGTTTGGAAGGAACTGAAGCGTGGCAAATGATCGTAAAGGGATACGTTGCTCCATGTCTTGAGAACACCGATATCCATATTCCACTTGAAGAATTGAAAGAAGACGAGAAGAAAAGTTTGCAGTGGAGAAGAAAACCTTTTCACAACTATCTCAGGCGTTGACTACAGACTTATTACATCAATTTGGGTTGTGTACAACATCAAAGCAACTTTGGGATATTCTGAAGAACAGGCATGATGGAAACGAGAAGACCAGAAGACTCAGAAAGGAGGAGTTGAAGAAAGAGTTTGAAACTTCAGTTATGTTGGGAATGAAACGGTAAAAGAACTTTTTCCAAGATATTGCCATTTATTAACAAAGTTGTCAAACTATGATATCAAGATTCCTATGACAGAATTGGTAGACAAGTTTGCTGATTCGTTGCCTCCATATTGGAGTCAACATGTTGAAGTTTTGAAGGAAAAAGATGCATATCAGTATTGGACTATCAATGAGTTTATACAAAAGTTGGAGAACAAAGAAATGGAGGAGAAGAGAAAAGCTTAACGAGCACAGTTTCCACAGAACCCGGAGCTGTATCATGCTTCATCATCTTCCTCTATGTCTAGTTCGTCAGTGGGTGGAAATGTTGCACCTCATATAGCTTGTGTTTCCAGTGTTGTTGAACCACCATGAAACCCAATCAATTATCTTGCACCAGGACCAACCTACACACCGACTTACACACCAACTTCCTACACAACAAGTTCTTTCATACCAACTCAACCACAGATGTCAGCTGCTTGTTATACATCATCCATGAACACCACTCAACAACAACAATATGTTCCTTCAGTGAATCAAGCATCTTCAAGCCAAAGTCCAATCGTGTTGGAAACTTCCAACATGAACAATGTAACTGTTGAAGTGGCATAACAACACATTGCTTTAGTCTCAGCGACGGTCGCTTCATATAATGGACTAGTGGCAAGTCAGATAGGCAACAACAATCTGACTAATGAAGATTATGCCTAGATAGATAAGGAAGAGATAGAACTGATAGATATTCAATGGGCTTTTGCAAGTGTGATGAGAAGAGCTACCGAGTTTATTGAGAAGACCAGAAGAACTGATCTTGCTACGTCACCAAATACTACCTATGGTTTTAACAAAGCTAAGGTAACTTGTTTCATCTGTGGTACTCGAGGTCATTTCAAGAGAGAGTGTACTCAACCGATGCAGCAAGGTAACAGAAACCTGTTTAATTCCAACTATCAGAACCGACAATCACAAAACCAGGTTACCTATCAAAGCCAAAATAACAACAACTATCCACAACAAACAATTACCAAAACCGACAAAACACCTCTCAAAATACCTCATCTAGAAAAACATCTACCCCCAATCAAACTCAAACTCAAACTCAAACTCCATCTAACCTAACTAGAACTATTATTCCTATTTATACACCAAATAGCTAACCTCAAAATGAAAAACAGAATCAGGCTTTGGTGATTCAGAAGGATGAGGGTTATGATTGGACTGCTATGCAATTGGGAGTTGAGGAGATTACGAGTGGGAATGTAGCATGTCTTGCTAAGGAGATGGATTTAGAGGAGTCGGTGATAGAAGATGTTGTTTTGGAATCTGAGAAAGTGTCTGAGGTTGTGATTGAGGAGATCGTTGAAGAAGTTCTGGTTTCTGTTGCTGAACAGGTTGTTACTGATCAGGTTGTTGAAGACACAAGTGCTGAAAAGGTTTTAGGGACTATCATTGACTATGTTGCTGATGTTTCTGATGAACCTGAATCTGTCTATTCTGACTTAGAGAGTGAAGAAGATTCGGTGGCTAGCGTTAATTCCTTAGATGATGAAATTGATCAATTGCTAGCCGAAGCAGACTTCTTGATGACGAAGAAATCGTGCATAGTGGATGATGCTATCACAAAGATCGATTATTCTAAGTTCTTTGCTGGGAAGGAGGTTCACTTTGCACTGATGGCCATGACAGATCCGCCTAAATCGGTAAGTTCTGAATCTACTACTGAAATGCGTAGTGATAAATATTGTGGTACTTGTGATAGATTGACTGAGGAGAACAAGCAACTCAAGATTCAACTAGAGAATGCTAGAATCAACACTTAATCTTATCGTAAGGATGCACATGAGTTTAACAAAACATTTGAAGGGTATAAAAAGGACATTTCAGAGTTAAAGAAAACCCTTTCTTTAAAACAAACTGCCATTAACAATTACATTAATGAACTTGAAGAAACAAAATTGGAAATGGCTACCATCAAGTGTTTTGCTGAAAAGGTCAATAAAAAGTTAGAAAGCTATAAACATATAGCTTATGTTTTGGACCACATTATTGAGGAACCATCACAATCCAATAGTGCAAACTATAAATCTGTTCCTTCTCCAGTGTTATTTGAAAATCACAACTTGAATTCAGTAACACCGGAAAGTTCAGTGAAATCGGATTGTTCATCAAACAATGAATCTAACACTTCTAGTGTTGGAGATCCACATTCCGATGTGAGACCGATACTTGGGTTGAATAATGATGGAGTGGTCGCAGTAACTGATGATTTAGATACTGAAGATGAGGAACCTAAGAAAGGTGGTGATAGTCTTGTGGAAAATCACATTATAACAAATGAACCAAGGTCACCATCTCAGCTTCCACATCCTCAGAAAAATGCACATAAAATGAATCAATCAGTAAAGAAGAATGATAAAAATGAATCAGTTGACAAACCAGTCAAGGTTTTCTACCGGATGGAAGGATCCGATAAGATAATCTCTGACAAGGATATCCAATACAGTTTGCTAATTATTCAAAGATTGAGAAAATCTAGCAGGAGAGTACTATTTGGTTTCCTAAACATGAGCGGACCAATGATATTCCTCCTGAACTTTTAAAGACACTATATTGTGATAATTCTAAAGAACCAAAGGTTCATGTCACTGAATTCATTAAACTGAAAGAAAAGGTTAACGGATTTATTGAACCGGCTTACTCAAAGGAACCCGCTCCAATGAGTTTAAGGCGAAAGTGTGTTGATGATCAATACCCGGTCAATTCATTCGCTAAACCTAATGCTAAAAATGTGTTTGAAGAATATCGTGCATGTTTCAAGTGCGGGGAGAGAGGGCATTTACTAGCTCACTGCCCGTATGTGAGACATAAAAGGCACGAAGTTGAGCAGAGGCAGAATTTTAGGAATTCGGTTGTTCCCAAAGACAATTTGTTCCTCGGCGGCAACAATTTGTTCCTCAAAGGCAACATTTTCGATCTCAAAGACAACAACAGTTTTTCCCTCAAAGACAACAATTTTATAATCAAATCAGTTTTATAACAAAAGGGAAAACAGACCGATAAGGTAACCAAGAAAGTTTCATTTACGAACGATACAAAGAAATCTACTGAGACTCAAAAATCTCAGATTAGGATTCTTAAACGTTTTGAATAATCTTGGACACCAACAGGTTCTCCAGGTGCTTCTACATCAAGTGCCAATGTGAAAACTGAAAATGTGAAAGGTTTGAATGACCAGAAAAAAGGTTAGTTCAAAACCAAGTGTTTGTGAGAGTGATTCTTTGAAGTCTAACATTCAAAGACCCAACACCAAACAGGCTTGGGTCCTTGTTAAAAACTAAATTTCTTGCGTTTCATGTAGGGAGGTCCAGCTGGCCCTCTTAGCAGTCTTTGGATTGTCGACAGTGGGGCTTCTCGGCACATGACTGGAGATTTAACGTTGCTATTTGACATCAAGAACATTAATGGTGGATATGTGGCGTTTGCGAGTAACAAAGGAGGTTATATAACGATGGAAGGGAGTGTCAGTAATGGGATCGTGAGTTTCGAGACAATTTCTTATTTCAAGCAGATTGATTATAATCTGTTGAGCGTCAGTCAGATTTGTGACAAACAGTTTTCTGTTCACTTTGATGATAAATCTTGCTATATTCTTAAACCCGATTTCGTCATTCCAAAAGAATGGATCATGTTAAAAGCACCAAGAGTGAACAACTTGTACATTCTTAATATGAGCAAGGCTATGACAACCTAGGGCCAAGTCACGTGTTTTCTATCCAAAGCTACAGAGAAAGAATCTATTATGTGGCACGGAAGGATGGGGCACATTCACCTTAGGAAGATGAATCATTTTGTGAAGAACGGGCTTGTAGAAGGGGTTAATGTGAAGCATTTTCATTTGAACGACAAATGTGTGAGTTGTAAGAAAGGTAAACAGCACAAACAGTCCCACAAACCGAAGAAAGTAAACTCTGTCGAATTGCCACTTGAACGTTTGCATATGGATCTTTTCGGACCTGTCAAGCGCAAGAGTCATTATGGAGAGCTTTACTGTCTCGTGGTTACAAACTATTACTCAAGATTCTTGTGGGTGAGGTGCATGCAACACAAAAGTGAAACGTTTAATAATCTGAAAGTTCTGTTCACCCGGTTGGAAAACATCTATGGCTTAAAGATCAAACGAATTCGTAGTGACAACGGGACGGAGTTAAAAAATTCTCAGATGGATGCACTCTATGAAGACAAAGAAATTCATCACGAGTATAGTGCACCATACACTCCACAGCAGAACGGTGTTGCAGAACGCAAAAACAGGACTCTAATAGAAACGGCACGGACAATGTTTACGCAGCTTGTTATACATTGAATCATGTATTAACGGTGAAGAAGTTTGGAAAGACTTCTTATGAACTGCTTAATAGACGAAAGCTGAACTTAGAGTATTTAGAACCTTTTGGGGCACCTTGTACAATGTTGAATCCAACAGAGAAATTTGGATCGAAAGCAGAAGAGGGTTATTTTGTCGGGTATGCGACACCACTTGAACGTGTATTCAACAAAAGAACTCGACAAGTTGAAGAGTGGGCGAACGTAGAAGTACAACACTACACTCAAAATGTTCAAGGAAGTGGCCCTCATTGGATGTTTGACTATAAAGATTTCTTTGAGTCATTCAATCTAGATAGCTTGGTTGAAGAGGCTTTACTACGTTTATATTACGAGTATGAGAACGCAGCGACTTCACCGTTGGTGCGTCCAATCATAGTAACTCCTCCAGCAGCTTCTAATGATACCAATGCTCCTGCTACTGAATAAGAGATTTTCCAAGAAGCTTCTACTACTCTTGATTCATCAGAATCAAAAGACGACGATGAAGTTTTCAGTGAAGCTATCTTAGATCATGCTACGGAGACACCACCAGTGAACCCAAATCCAGATGTTGCATCTTCGTCTAATACGGGTAATGATCTGGATATGGCAGAAAACATGACTACTCAAACGGGAGTTCAAGTTCCTGATCATCCGGAATCTCGGATTCATCAGATTCATCCGCTTGAGCAAGTTATTGGTGATCCCGGTAGCAGTGTCATGACTAGAGGACAACTCCGACGTGCAACTTCACATGACAATATTGGAGTCCTAGCCCTGTATGCTAAAATACAAAAATCTGGTTGTCAAAATGACTGGTCCTTTGCTTGTTATGTTTCGCAGGTTGAGCCGCAGACATACAAGGATGCTTTACAAGACGATGCGTGGGTTGAAGCAATGCAAGAGGAATTATTACAGTTTCAGAAGCTGGGAGTCTGGACGCTAACGGATTTACCACCAGGCCAAAAGAAGATTGGCACGAAGTGGGTTTTTAAATGCAAGAAGGATGATCGAGGCGTCATTGTTAGAAACAAAGCTCGGTTGGTCGTTCAGGGATTTTGTCAAACTGAAGGAATAGATTATAATGAAGTCTATGCACCGGTTGCGCGTATGGAAGCTATTCGTATGTTTCTGGCGTATGCTTCCTACAAGAAGTTCAAGTTGTATCAAATGGATGTGAAGAGCGCATTTCGGTACGGCGTGGTCAAAGAAGAGATATACGTTGGTCAACCACCAGGTTTGGAAGATCCTATCCACCGGGATAAGGTCTATATACTCAACAAAGCACTTTATGGTTTGCACCAAGCTCCACGACAATGGTATGAGGAGCTGAGTACGTACCTTCTTTCAAAGGGATTCAAACGAGGTTTGGTAGACTGTACCCTGTTCACAAAAAGAACAGAGGGTGACTTGCTTCTTGTTCAAATATATGTTGATGACATTATTTTTGGTTCTACTAATGAGCTTTTATGCAGAGAATTCGAACGAGTCATGCAGGAAAAGTTCGAGATGAGCGCAATGGGGGAAATGCAGTTTTCCTAGGCTTGCAGGTGGATCAATTGCCAACAGGCATTTTCATTCACCAGAAGAAATATGTATCTGAAGTCTTGAGCCGGTTCCAGATGGAAGATTCAAAGCCTATGGATACCCCAATTCAACCTAATCACGGGATTGGAGTTGATGCTAAGGGGGAGCTTAATGATCCCTTCACGTATAGAGCCATCGTCGGATCTTTGATGTACCTGACTGCATCTCCTCCAGACATAATGTTTGCAACATGTCTCTGTGCTAGATTCCAATCGAAGCCAAAACAGAGTCACCTAACAACTGTCAAACGAATCCTGAGATATCTGAAGGGTTGTCCTTCGCGTGGACTGTGGTACCCTAATGATGATAATTTTGACTCTGTTGCTTTTAGTGATGCAGATTATGGTGGTTGTGATAAAGACAACAAATCCACAACGGCTGGATGTCAATTCTTTGGGAGCAGGCTCGTGACGTGGCAATGCAAAAAGCAGACAGCAGTTGCACTATCTACTTGTGAAGCCGAATACGTGGCAGCCTCGAGTTGCTGTGCACAGGTTTTATGGATTCAACAGCAGATGCGCGACTACGGTTTGCAATATCTTAAAACCCCAATTCATTGTGCTAATGAAGCTGCCATAGCACTCACTAAAGACACGGTCAATCACTCTAAGGCTAAGCATATCCGGATTAAGTATCACTTTATACGTGATTGCTAGGCTAAAGGGTTGATTGATATGGTCAAAATCCACACTGACTATCAGAGAGCTGATCTTTTTACCAAAGTCTTTGACAAATCAAGATTCGAATTTTTGCTAAGAGCTAATGGTATTAAAGAAAAACAAGACTAATCGTCACCTCAGTTTATCACATTTTTAAGTTTTAGTTTTTATTGTTTTTCCGAAAATCAAAAACCCAAAAATATGTTTTTCATTTTAGGGGGGGTCTTTATTTTCAGAAAAACCAAAAACATTAAAAAATCCAAAAAGCCATAAAAATCAGAAAAACCCAAAATGATTTTCCAGGAGTAAAAGAGGAAATGATAGTACATCAGTGGGGATCTGACACATGCTAAAGAATTGTAGTGCTATATAAGGCGTGTGTTGATTTTGTGTGATGTGCTGGTCGGCTTCGTAGACTTATTATTGCGTGCCTTAGTGATACAAACATAACGAACTAATCGCTAGTAGCTGAACACCTCATGGGCATATGGTAAAATCTGAGGTTTCGGGTCGTTATGTTAACTGTTATCCGGGGTATCTTGATTGATCTTTTGTCGTATTAATTTACGGACCGAGATTCAATCAAGATATTTGCTTAAAAGAGCTTATATGCCAAATCCTGAAAGTTATCGAATTGAGGAACTTAATGTATAATAATGATCAAAGATCATTTAATGCATCGTATCATATCTATGATGAAAATCATGATTGATATCAGCCTCAACCTGTTACGTATGCACATGTTACTCTGTAGCATTGATTTGCTGACCTGTACACCTCGGTGCTTCGTATCTTGTAATATAATGGATAACATTTGGCATAATCACGTGTTACGACGAAGCTTTGTGCAAATTCCTTGATACGGGAGTATGTCGTGTGCGTGGAAACCATAAGCCTGTTAGTTATTAATACACCTAATTATGTATCATTTTAAAGCACTGCATAACAGTCTGCATGTGAGCTTATGTGGTCAACAATATCAGCAATTGCCAGATCACACATTGTCTTTACTGATAATATATAATAAAGATCAACGGTGTGACAGATTTCTCAAAAACTGATATGATCCTCTTACCGTAAATCACAAAATGTTTACTGCTTTATGTTTACATTTCTGCATTTTAAATTTTCATTTTCTGCAAAATATACAAAAACTCAAAAAGAATTTTGGTGTGTTTTAGCATAAATTTCAGAAAATCCAAAATTATAACATTTCTGTGTTATTTTTGATAACCGATGGTGATTGATGGTCATTTTCTGAAGTTTGACAGACCAATTTGAGTTTTTGTATCATAAAATGCTAAATGATGAATGTTTGAAGGTTTCAATGTTTGAATATTATAAAACGGGATTCGAATTTGAGATTTGGTAAAATTTTCAGAAATCCAAATTTACCTTCGCCCCTTCGGTGGGTCGAAGGTAAGTTTGTGTCTTCTTTCGAACCTTCTAATGAGGTCGAATGAGCGTGTTTGAGTGATTTCTCTTCATTCGAACCATCCAGCTTCTTTCGAGCCTTTAACTAGGGTCGAAGGAGGATTGGATTGTCTCATTCGAACCCACACTAGGGTCGAATGTGGAACCTTGTATATATCAGCACCCCTCATTCGAACCCTTATATTTTTTCAAAAATTTCCTCTGTAACCGGACCTTCTTGCTTTTGATTTTCTCATTATACTATCATGTTCCTTGTTTGATTCTGATCGTTTTCATACAAATATTACAGGTAATGGATCAGATTACAGGCCACAATCATTGTTTATAGTCTGAAACCCTAAGATACCTAATCAGACCCTTTGGACTTGGTTTAAACAACAATTGATGATTGATTAAACATTATCGATGGTTTTAGGGGAGATAGAACCAAAATCAAGTGTTTAAAATTGTTGTTGAATCTAATTGATTGATTAAACATGATAAACCCTAGATTTTTGATAAAAACCATCTATAATACGTTATTAACATCAATTGATTATTGAAAGCTGTTAATCGGCCATCTTAGGACATAAACGAAACATAATGTGATGTTTATTTAGATTGGATGATGATTTGGACGATTTTAATCCCAAACAGTCATGTTCGACCAAATTATCAGGGTCGAATGAGACTTATTATGGTCGAATGAAAGATTCTGAGGTCGAATATGATTGTTTGAGGTCGAAGGTAGAAATCAAGGTCGAATGAAAGATTTTGTTAACTTGATTTTCACATTCGAACCACAAAATTCCTCATTCGAACCCCCGTTTGGGTCGAATGAAGGAATTTTGACCAAATTTCATATTTTGTCCGATTTTGATAAATTTTCATGTTTATTGTTTTACAGATTAAAATGGCTGAGCAACAAAATCCTGAAAAAGAAGTTCCTATTCAAGAGCAACCAGAAAAGTTCAAGGAGTTGATATTTGAAGCTACACACAACTGTTGTGCATTTATTGGAGAAGTTAAACAACATGTTGAATTTTCTGGGATTGTGGATTTCTTACAGAGAAGCAGAGTGATCTACGCTCTTGCTACAACAACTACAATCTACATGGATCATCATGTCAACTTTTAGGATAAAGCTGTGATAAGTTTCTGGGATGGAAAATCAGCAATTCAAAGTTACATTCAAGGAAATCTTGTGTTAGTGACAGAAGATGACATTCGGGAAGCTTTGCAGTTTAGAGATTCTCCAACAGATCCTAGAGAACTATCTTGGATTGAACAAAGAAAGTGCTTTCTCAGAATGAAATACAATGCTCCAATCACTGATGGATTACTACATAAGGCAAAACTGTGTCCAAAATTCAAGTATCTATAACATGTGATTCTGCATGTATTTGGACCAGTTAGAGGTGGGTATGATGTGCTGAGAAAGAGCTTAAGTTCTCTGGTTGTTGCTTTAATCTTGAACAAGCCATTCAATGTATCTGGGATGATATTTGATCACATGATGGAAGTGTTGAAGGGATTAAAGACTGACAAGTTTCTTATGTATCCAAGATTCCTGCAGATGATTTGATAAAAAGTATCCTGATTTGAGGACGGATCCAAAATAGATTGTATATCAAAGTCACATGAATCTGAGTACCCTAAGCAGGATGAAAGGTTATAAGGGTGTTCCTGAAAATGAAAGGCCTCCATTCAAGAATTTGTTTGGACATTTGATTAATCCAAATTACAAAGATCCAGGTCAAGACAGAGCAAGGAATGATGATAGTAATTCTGATAATGATGACCCTTTATTTCCTGTTGATCCAGATGCTAAAAGGAAACGTCAAGTGATCAATAAGGGTGCTAAGTCTGGTAAGGGAAAGGCAAAGGTTGTTGAAGTCGAACCTAAGAAGAAGAAGGTTGTGAAGAAGACACGTAAAGCAAAGACGATGCTAGTTGATGAAGAGTCTATTGATTCAGAAGAGACTCAAGATGAAGAAGAATGGGATTCTGGAGATGAAACTGTCAAGACCACTAAACCCAAGGCCACTGCGGTTGGTGAGATTGATAGTCTGAACAAGGCAATTGAAGCACAGGAACAAAGTCCACTAGCTTGATTTTGGTGGATCTGTTATTGCAGGAGAGAAGATAAAGAAACCCAAGTTTAAAACTATGGCGAAGAGAGAGAATCCAAAGAAGAAGAGAAACAGGAAATAGAGTTGTTAATTGCTGGAAAGAAAGTTCCAGTTATTGGAAGCTCAAGTGCTACAACACCTGTGACATCCCCGATAGCAAAGAAGAAGAAGAAAGTGACTTAGGAAGCAGTAGTGAATCCAAATCCTGAAGATTTTTCTAGTACTTTAGAAAATGTGTTACAACAATTCCAAAAGAAGAAACCTGTTACTATACCAATTGCTGAATCATCTACACCACAGGTTGTTGTTTCTAGTGAAGTGATGGAAGTAGTGAATAAGCAAATTGCAGATATCATGAAAGCCTTCAATAAACAACAAGAAGAGATAAACAAGATAAAGAAGGATGAATAGAAAATGTTGAAGATAGTTCTATCCTGTAAGGCTAATCAAGACGAGTTGGAAGAGAAGTTGAAAGAGCTTCAAGAAGAAAACAAAATGTTGTTAGCTCGTGGTAAAAGAAACACAAGAAGAATCAAATACTTACAACATGAAAACACGAAGATCAAAGCTGATAATAAAGAAATGAAGAAGCTACTTGATGATTTGTATTCAAAGGCACCTCAATTGAAAGGAACTGAGGAGGAAGAGGATAAAGAGGATGACAAACAGAAGGTTGATTATGAGTTGTCCGATGATGAAGAAGGTGAAGATGATGAATTTGATGATGATTCTTCAGATGATGATGATGATGGTGCTAAAAGGGGAAGTAAGAAAGATGATAAAGTTGATGATGACAGTTCTGATGAAGATGATGATGATCAAGATGCTGGAAAGTATAGCTATGAGAAATGCGAAACAGATAAAGGTGATGCAGGTCAATCAAGTTCAAAGAAAACACCTGGTGAATCTGTTGATGATGATGATAGCATATTCTGGACTGAGAAGATTAGAGCTTTTGTCGGATGAAGATAAGAACTTGTATCGTCAGATGCTGAAACATAATGTATGGACTATTGAGTTGACTATAAAGTTTCCAGAGATATTTGAATCTTATGATATGAAGTTTGAGCTGGAATATAATGATCCTGATCTAGAGGATGGTGAAGTATCTGCTGCAGTATCAAAAGAGATATTAAAAGGACTAGCTAAGCAGATCGGGAAGTCTCTAGAAGATATAATGAATGAGAAAGAGATTCCAAATATTCCAGAAAGAGATGCAGGTACACATTCTGATGACAAACAAACTCCGGAGTTTGAGGAGATTGAGATAGAGGATATTACTCATGAAGAATATTTTGAGTACTTTAAAGAGAAAGAGAATGTGGTGATACCTGAATTTAATGAAGAAACTCTTAATAAAGCTGAAAAATTTGCTGAAAAGAAGAGTAAGAAGTTTATGGAAGAAGTGTTTGAGAATGATACAAATCAGAAAACAAATATTCAACAATCAGATGATTTTAAAGAGTTGTTGAATAGTTTGAGAGAAAAAGAGGAAAATAGACTTAAGACGGAAGTACAAGAAGGTTTTTATAGATATCACAATCAACTGTTTAAAGGAGGAGCCTCGGGATGGAGGTATCTTAGGCAGTTGAAGTGTATTGGAGTGAAATGGGAGAAGGGAATTCTGTACTTTTACAAATTCCATGATATAAAAACTCTGCCGTACTGGGCTGTGAGAGATATCTATAGATTCACAATGAGCGGTGCTTCCGCAAACAATGACGTTGTAGGATGGTTTGCAGACAAGATGTCTTGGGAAAGTAGAACAAAATGGAATATGTTTATGCCTCAATATCCAAAGAGAAAAATAAAGAGGTTGATCCGGCCACTAGACGGAAGAAGGTTACTTTGATGTACAAACCTCCAGTTATGATGGAGAGGATTCCATTGATGCATATTCAGAAACATTTTAGTAAAGAGTTTGTGATCTGGTACTATGATTGGAGGACAGCCGAAGCTATCATCTTGTTGAAGGATAAGAGAGAAGAGTACAAGAAGATCCACATCTTTGATCCAATGTGGCTTATCAACTGCTCATATGAAGACATCATCATGTTGTATTACAATCTGATTTATTGTGAAGAGAAGGATAGAGAGCAAGCGATAAAGTATCATCGAGTTGTGTGTTTCTGTTTTGCTTGCGATGTCAACGCAGGTTGTGATTTTGAGAAGAAACTTGGTAGATATGTGAAAGTGAATGAAGTGAAGAAAAGTTCAACGAAGCGTAAACTAGAACCGGAGATGAGCAAACAGCAGAAAAAGATTCTCCGAATCAAGCTAATGAACAAGATTATGGATCAAGAACGTCTACAATCCAAGCAATAGTCAAGGGGGAGTTTGTAAGTGCACGAAGTGTGACTAATTGCTTTTGGATTGTCATTCTAGTGTTTTTGGTAAGTTTTATGGTTTACGTGGGGTCGAAGGAAGAACTTAGAAGGTCGAAGGAAGATATGAAGATCAGTTTGTTTGGTTCGAGCTATGGAAGAGGTCGAAGAACACATTCGACCATGTCTATGGGTCAAATATGCAGTAGTATAAAAGGTTTAAGTTTTATTTTGTGATTAAGTTTTGGTCATTTTGTCTAGAGTTCTGTGTGTGTATTCTCTCTGTGTTCTGGAAAGTTCCAAAACTAGTTTATTTCATTATAAACTCAATTGTAAAGATTTAATATCAATGTTTATTAATGAAATGATGATTGAAAAGGTATTTGATTGTGTCTGATTTGATCTATATCATATTGCATACGATCTAGGGTTTCCACACCTAGATTGTTCTACTTGTATGATCATATAGTTGTTTTTGTTAAAACCGATCCTCTACAAACTAGTAACCCGCTTGCCAACCCGGCAACTCATTCGGTATGTGAAGGACTTACAGTGATAGTGTTGGTTTAGTTCATCAAGGACAAAGTTTGCGAACTAGCAAAAACCCGACCCACACAAGGAGTCAAACCCCGACCCACACAAGGATTCAAAGCACCCCAAAACCCGGGCTGTAAAAGTAGTCCCAAAGTGGGCTAGAAAAAGTTATATGTTCGTCTCAAACCCGAGATGCATGCTTTTGAGAAAAGAGTAGTGAAACTCACATTAGGTTGCAAGCTAAAAATCCGAACTTCACAAATAAGGATGTGCTACCGACTCCCTATTACATGTGATATCATGTGAGTACGTGTGTGCATACAATACACCACATAACGTTTGTCCATAACGTTTAATGTTTTGAAAACATTTGAGTGACAGAAAGTGTAACTACATGTATAAGTAAACCCTACGAACCCGTTGGTGAACGTTATGATTAATATTATTTATAAACTTCAAATGCATCTCATATAAGTGTACACGCAAGTTCAAGTCCAAATCAAAGCATATAAGACCTCAAATAAGTATGTGACAAACGGCAAAATTAAGGTAATTCCATACTAATTAATTATACGTAATTAACGTACTTAAGTGCAATTTCATGTTAAATTATTTTAGCTAAGCCTTAGAGAATAGCAAAGTCCCCATAAGATGCATAGGAATGCACATGTTTAATGTTGAAGCACGACAAAATCGTGTGCAATTAAACTTGTCCGGAACGAACGTTGGTGATTACCCGATAACGATTAATTAACCGAAAACGATCCCGAACACCCGGGATATGAAATAAAGGGAATTTCCATGAAATATTATGTGTTTTGGAACTCCAAAACCATATGTGGAAACTCCAAACACAAATCTCCCGGTAATGAATAAAGTTCGCGTATCGCACCCGATACACGCCAAACTTATAAATTTACCCAATAAAAGTCTAAATAACTCACTAGTGCCTAAAATAACTTATATTTAAGGGTAATTGGGAATCAATTATATGTCCAGAATAGCTCGTAATAAACACGCGATAAAACCCCAAAAACCCTAACCGATGTAGTTGATTATTAACTAATCTTTACAAGATATTTTACCAAAATATAAGTGGGTCCCACCACACTTTTTGCGCAGATTTAGAGGTGGATTAGCCACCCTATGGCTGCTTCTTTATCCCACTAAAATGATTATGTAAAGTAAGCATGCATGCTATGTCTTTTCTAGTACAATCTAACCTTTTTATAAAATACTTAACACCATGGCCTTATTCCAAACTTGAAAAAGCATAAGAAACCTTCCTTCCACATCCAAAACTTACGGCCAACATCTCCTCATCATAATCCATTTTCATTTTTCAAGTAAACATTGATAAAAATCACTCCATGCCACACCCTAATCAAGTGTGTACAAGAAGCTTGGAGCTTAACCATAGGAAGACACACTTAAGCCCCATTTCCACTTGATTTTGAGTCTTCCCTAGCCTTGTGCTAGTTGTAAGTTTTTTAATCTTGCTTCTTGTTTATGTTTATGTTTATTTTTATTTAATATGTGTTAGAAGCAAGTTGTACATGGGTTAGGATAATGAACTTTCACATAATGAAATATATGTTTTACAAGACTAATATGGAAGTATAAAATGTTGATGTAGGCCGTGAGTTTATAAAGGTTTGTTATTGTTTTTATAAGTTCAAAAGTAAACATAAATCTTATGTACATGTTAAAGATTCTAAAAAAAAGCATATAACTAGAGTTTTGATCATGAAATAATATATGTTTTTACAAAATTATCATGGAATCTATAAAAATAATACTATGGCCGTAAGTTGGTACAAAAATGTTAGTGTTTTTGTAGTTTTGAAAGTTCACATAAGCTTATGTTTAAATGTGTTTTGTGTAGTATTTATAAAAATAACTTGAACATGCTTAAAAGTGGCTCTAATCATGATAATATAACCATCTAAAACATAATAATATAATGGAACTTAAAAATATTACAAGATATAAAAACTACATCTTTAAAGACACTAACTTTAAAACTAAAAAATGGACATATTGAACACTATGGACTTAATACACCAAATATTCATATTATTAACCTTAGTAGGACTATATTGAACTATTAGTGTTGGAACATAATAATAAGTTATATTGACAAGGTTGATAAAAACAAGTTTACTAGTTTTGTGTAAAATTGTCATTTTTGAAAGATCTAGGTAGAAAAAATAACTTTTTGAAAGTTCAAGGTATTATTTTGTAACTTTAAAAGTTAAGGGGTATAAAATGACATTTTAGAAACTTAGAGCTAAAAATATGGACTTTTGGAAAGTTAGGTGTTAAAAATGAAAGATGTTAACTTTCCAAGGTTGTTTTGTGAAAAACTCGTAATCTTACAAAAATGTATTTTTGTGTAAAAATGTATTTTTATAAAATAAGATTTTATAAAAATAGAGAATACCAAACATGTTAGAAAAATATAAGAACAAAGGTTTTTATAAAAATTTGGTAACTTAAAGACTTGGTAAAATGTTTTGTAAAAACGAACACTTTTGTATATATGGGAATACAAAAGTGTTGGAGTATTTTGTTATAAATAATCAAGTCTTGCTTTTGAAACTAAAAATGTTATTTATAAAGTTTCCAAGTAAAATATTTAGAAATTAGGTTGATTAATTTCAAGAAAACATATTGTTGGAGATTTAGGAAAAATAACAAAAGTATATATTTTGAAGTAGGAAAAATAATATTTCGACGACAAGTATTTATTCCTACAAAAATATATATGAATAACTTGTTTATTTCGGGACACGAAATATATAAATACAAGTGATCAATGAAACGTATTTATACCACGACGTGTTAACGGACTAAAATGTAAAAACGGACGAATAAGTATATATTGTATAACTTCCTACAAGATACGTATAAATGTTATTGCGTCTAAATGTGGAAATGAAAACATATATTTTATGAACTAAAATGTATAACTTGGGTGAAAATACATAACACTTTCCTAAGTGTTGAAAATCTATTCATGGGAGAATTAACGTAAATAATCTACCACGATTACACGTTTAAAGCAAGTATAAGAGCTTGACGATGTTCGGCCCAACAAGATCCTAGTATATTTATTTAATGGGAAGGTAAATATATGGTAAAGTGAGTCGAGTCGAGTGTTGACAATGTAATATCGATCAACAAGATCCTAGTATAATTATTTATTGGGAAAATAATTATGCGGTAAAGTGAGTCGAGTTGATAATGAGATAAAACAAGTTAATTAATACAAGAGTATAAGAGTAACTTATATCAAGGGTAATCTATCACCAACGAACCTAGGATACACGTTTAATTAGACGGGGAATCGAACTAAATAATGGTGTTGGGAGTTGGGCGTACAACTTGTCGAAACACGCGCGCTATAGACCTAGTGATTTATACGTCTAGGACATTTGTAGGTGTTTGACCTTGGACGAGCTATTCTCTGAGTTTGGATTGCTTGCTTGCTTTGCTTGAGGTGAGTTTCACGCCCCATTTTACTATTTTTACTTTTCGGGGAAAAGATATGTTAGGGAAATATGTGATATGTCTAATACTTGAGTTTGTTGTTCGCCACTCTGGGTGAGTCCTCGTTACTGTAACCATTTATTCGTGTGTATGTATGAAATCGAAAACCGAAGGAATATTTGGATATTACTATTGGTGCCTTACAAGGCCCACCCCTAATCGATAGCGTCGATTTATGCAACTATGTATGCCAGGGGTGCACGTATTCTGAACTAACTTGTTATTTTCCGAGAAACAACTATGAGCGAGGCATTACTAGTCTTGGTTTGGTTATGGGTTCAAGTAGATTGTAGGAACTTGCAACTCCTATAATAGTCACTACTTGTGTTTATTTCCCAAAAATGTTGTTGTTAAAATGATTTGTAAATTAAAACATGTGAACTCACCAATATTTATATATCGACGATTTTTAACATATCTTTCAGGTAACTGATTGCTGGAAGTGCACATGGCTAGGGAGGTAGGGATCATACAAGCGTCGGAATCTTTTGGGGGGTTTCGCTCTTATTTTCCACGGTTGGGATATATTTGAGAAACCTTAACTTTGGTTTAAATTATGGTTGTTAAAGGATGTGTGTGAAACTTGAAACTACTTTTTGACGCATAAATAAATGATCCTTGTCTTAATTACTTGTAGTTTGTTTTAATCTTGGTTTAATACTCTTCGAACGTCGCGCCACGTGTTTCTGTCATTGGCGTGGTGTGACAAAGCACATATGCATCTACGTTACAATTTGTGGTTTTAGGACAGATTGTACACTGCCAAAACAATTTTTCTAAAATACTTGCACAAAGAATTAGACAACCAAGCTTTTACAGAATATTCCTATGATTCCATTTATCGTTCGACTATTTTTATTTCGTAACAAAACCTTGTTGAAAAATTATGAAAAATCAAATGCTACAACTAGAGTCTGAAAACTTTCACAATAGGTCAGTTAATGATAAAAATTTCCAAAAATTGTGTATTCATCCAAACGAGATGAATCCACTTGGAAAAGCCGAATTTTTCCAATATCGACCTGCTGTCCAAATTTCATAACCTTACTCTACATAAACTCGAGTTACAGTTGAATAAAGTTAACCTAAGTTTTTAATCCGAAAATCAGTTTTGACCCATATTTAATTAAAATTCCAAAAACATATCAAACGAACACCAAATCGCATGATCTTACCCATTCCAGAAAGTAAGACCATGTACGACATGCACATAATAAGAATCGATCAAAACCAATTCTTTAAAGTCAATTTACAGAGCCTACAAGTCGACATATACATTCTGTCCAGATTTTAAACTTGCAATCTTCTCAACTATATCCAACCCTAGGTGTATATTATCAATCAAGAACCTCAAATAATCATCATAGATCATCCCTAGTACATTAACAAGACCAAACATGCAAGATTCACCATGAATACAATCATCTACAAACCCTAGACATTCAACAATCAACAACATACACCAACATACAAACATAATCATATAATCATCATGAATTCTTATGTTTAACATGTTAATCTTTTAAAAACTCATGCTTTAATATTTATAACATTGTTTCAGATCTGGAAAAACCATAACATGGTGTTTAAACATAATCAAGAAGGTTAAAACACAAAGGTTTAAGATAATATACCTAGCACACTTCACAATCAAGAACCGAACACCTTCTAATCTTCCCGGATGATGTTCTTGAGCTTTAGCAGGTGTTAGAGGGTATATTTTTCGTATGGGCGTTGTTATGGACGATTAGGGTTGAGGTTATGAGGTGCATGGGGCTTAGGTTGCTTAAATAGGGGATTAAATCGGTTTAACTCGTCAGACACCGTCGAACGGCCGTTCGGAACAAGTGAATGGCCGTTTTCTTCGGGCGCCCCAGTCTAGTATATTGCATGTTTTCTTCAATGTTTTTGTTATTTTGGACCATACCAAGCTTAACCCAATGTATTTAGACCCCAACCATCCTAACGGTTCATCGATTACGATTTTTAATAACGCGTTTGATTTAAATTCACGTAATCACATAACAATTTACAAATAGATTCACAAAACAGGTAATTGCAATTAATATCAAACAATTAATTCACAATTATCTATTTTCTCAATTCACCAACATTCAGGGTTCGATACTCGTATACGTAATTCGGTAATTCCCCAAATTACCTCTATTATGCAGTTACTAGTCTATAATTGTGCAAGGTGTGACTCACCTAACTAACCCTAGTTAGGTAGCATGCTTTAAATATAAATAAAGTTAACTAGAGTTTAGTTTAAGTAGGAACCTGAAAATGCGGGGTGTCACAGGATGACTAAAGCTTTTAAAGAAGAGACTTTCAATTCAATTCGAAGTGCTATGGGAGTGTGTGTTGTTAAATAAGACACTTGAAGATGGTCTTGTTTAAGGGGAGGATTTATTGGGTCTACGTGGTATTATGTATGCATGGAAGTCCTATTGGTATTATACATGCACGCATGTCCTAGTATTTAATAATGTTTTGTTTATTGATTGTTTCAATAAGTCCGAGTTAGTAGGAAAGTATTCGTTGGAGTAGTGGGCTACTGAGTCGTTGAAGTCAGTTGAGTCTTCCTTGTTTGTAGGCTATTTCCTGTTTTCTAGCTTAATTGTGTTTCCGAACGTTGTAGTTATTTGGCTATAAAAGGCCTTAGTTTGTTATTAATGAGATCATCAAATTCAGTCAAATATTTTGTTACTATATTCACTTATTACAACAATCACATTGGGCAAATAAAAAAATTTAATAGCTTCCAATATTGTGTACAAAGTATAAACAAATTCAAAAGGATACATAAAAACCTCTATAGTTTCTAATTCTCATTTTACACAAATATAAGAAAATAACACGACATATAACAATCCAACAACCTGTGCAAACATTTCTACTTGGGATCCAACTTTGCTGGGAAATGGTCACCACTATAAGCATAAAGACTGTCATTAGTATAAGGATGTTCACTTCCTTTATTCGCGTAATCGTAAGAAGTTGAATTTGATGCCGATTCAGCATTTGGGTTAAGACCCACAATTTCCATAATGCTCTTAATCTCTTTCAAAACTTCACTCATCGTGGGTCTTCGATCTCCTGTTTCTTCCACACACCGCAATGCGATGCCTACAAATCTTTCCAAACCTTTTAGTTGGGTGGTCAAGCCAATGGTTGTGTCAAGGACATCTTGCAGGTCGTATAGCTCCTTACTTTTGTCCATTGCTTGTTTCACTTCTATCACAATGTACTTACCTTTCTCAATCGGATTTCTTGCTGTTATTAGTTCCAACAGTACAACCCCAAAACTATAAACATAACTCTTTTCCGTAAGTTGGTTCGTCATGTAATACTCGGGGTCCATGTAACCCTGCATCAAACCAAATGGCATAGTTTTTTAGATAACATTCCTAACATACATAACATTCCTAACATACATAACTTTGTCTTATTATTTAAAATTAACACTCTTGTTGAAGATGGTATGAAACTAGTTATCAAAAGCATATATTGACCATTGTTCCTTTGACTTGAGTAGTAACATGAGTCCTATTAGCATCACCAAGTGACTTGGATAACCCGAAATCTGCCACCTTTTTATCTAAGCGTTCGTCTAATAAGATATTGTTTGTAAGCCCAGACTTACACCGGTTGCATAGTCAACGGTGTTAGATTTATGGTGGCTTCAAGTGAATCAAAACGTGCAACACAAAACTCAGGGGTTATGGTGGAGGGAGAGAACGGTGAGAAATATTATGGTGTATTAGAAGAGATTATTGAGATCGGTTATCCCCATGGGTATACAACTGTCCTATTTCGGTGCAAGTGGTACGATATTCAAGTGGGTGTTACATTTGAAAACAATATCACCAGTATCAGCAGAGAACACGAATGGGACAAAGAAGATCAGCTCATATTTGCCCGACAAGCCAAACAAGTGTTCTACATCCAAGAACCATCTCGAGGAAAACAAAATAATAAACATAGGTGGGTCGTCAAAAATGTTAATCACCGGTGAATTTGAGACCGACCACCATAACTCAAGAATGTTCAAAACGTAGACACTGAGTTAGGCGAGGATGTTGACGTCGTTCACAATAACTCTTCATCTAATATTGGCCTATTTATTGACTTCCGCCAATACTTTCAAAAAATATCTTCTCATGCTACTCTAGGTGAGAATGCAATGGAAGTTGATGCCCTGAGCAATGACGACAGTGAAGTTGCTGATGCTAAGACATATTATGACGAGGACGATCTCGATTATGACGACATGAAGTCTGATTAAAAAAACAGTAATTGTTGATGATTTCATTTATTTATTATAATAAATCAATGTTTACTATTTATACTTCATTTATTACATATAATAATGTGACTAATAAGTTTTATATCTAATTGCAGGACTTACATATGATAATGTGAATAATAATTTTTATTTCCTCTTTATAGGACATTATGACTTCGATTTGGTTTTTGGTTGTTTATTTGATGGCCGCTGTTATGGGCCACGGCAGAGACGGTATAGGGACGCCGCCACCGCCACCAGGTGGTGATGATTGGTGGCACAACCACCAGGAAGATGGTGGTAAGTCTTACAGTTCTTTACTGTTTACTATTTTTACCTCTTTTTCAATTCTAATAATGTGACTAATTATTTTTAACTCTAAATGCAGCTCCTCGCAGGAGAACATGGGGCCCGGCAAAAAACCTTGCCCTAAGAAAACAACTTAAGAAAGGCAAAGTAGAGACTACATTTGATGAGGCCGCCACCAACATGCCTGTAGGCAAACTTGGTGGCTTCTTCAAATGGGAGGCGTCCATGTATATATGGCGTGAGGTCCAGTTGGATGTGGAAGGTTGGGATAATGTTTCTGAGAATGATAGAAACAGGTTATTTGAGTTTTTAAAGGTTAGTGATTTGTAAATATATATTCTATATGTTGTTTGTTGATTTTTTTTTCTATCTGACTAGCTTGTTTTATTTAATTATTAGAGCGAGTTCAGCTTGGATTTCCAAGCTGTTGATGACGATCTCCTTGCCACTAAAAAACAAGGAGGCATTATGGCGGCTGTCAGAAAGCGATACAGCGACCGCAGACACCAAGCAAAGGATTATTATTTGCAGGTGTTGGGAGATGATGGGGATGTGAAGTTAGCAAGGCAACCGCCCCCCCCCCTCGGTATGAAACCGAAATCTGGCTTCGAGCTGTTGATCACTTCTGCAGTCCAGAGCATAAGAAGAAGTCTGAAATAAACAAAGCCGCCCTCCAAAAACAAGCGAACACATATCGAGGTGGAACGAGCTCTTTTGCTAGTCATTGTTACCAAAAGGTATACACACACACATATACATAGACGATATGTTTATTTAACTTTTAATGTTAAACAGGGCATGGAACGGTATGAAGCATACCGTACTGGACATACAGGAAGGCAAGGGACGTTTGATACCCCTTAGAATGAAGAGAATTATGTAACCATTTATTTATAATCTATTATATATATTTATAATCTATTAAATCACTTTTGTAAAATACAGCACAAGTTAAAGTCACGGGTTGAGTCTGAATGTCAATGGATCGCCGAAGAAGAAGGAGGAGGAGGAAGCAGCTCCCAACAGGTGGATCAGGTTGGTATCTATTTGTTTATGTGCATGTTTAGTTTTCATGTTTTTGAGATTGTTTGTTGGGTTTAAAGTAGGTTAAAACTAATATTATTTGGGGTGTTTGAAGGTTGCTATATTTGAAGAGGTGTTGGGTAGACGTCGCAGACATACTCGCGGGATTGGGCATATGCCTTGTCCGAGAGAAAGCCTTCCGCAAGTTACGCCTACGCAACCGATGTTTACACAGGTATGTCTTTGTAGTTTAAATGTTAGTATTTGACCCGTTTGGTATAAATATGTTTAGTAAATAGGATATTTGGCCCATTTGGTATATATTTGTTGTTTAAATGTTGATAGTTGACTCATTTGGTATATATTTGTATAGTTATTCGTTGATAGTTGACCTATTTGGTATAAATATGTTTAGTAAATTGGATATTGGACCCATTTGGTATATATTTGTAATTTAAATGTTGATAGTTGACCCATTTGCTATATATTTGTAGTTATTTGTTGATAGTTGACTCATTTGGTATAAATATGTTTAGTAAATAGGATATTTGACCCATTTGGTATATATTTGTAGTTATTTGTTAATAGTTGACCCATTTGGTATAAATATGTTTAGTAAATAGGATATTTAACCCATTTGGTATATATTTGAAGTTTAAATGTTGATAGTTGACCCATTTGGTATATATTTGTAGTTATTTGTTTATAGTTGACCCATTTGGTATATATTTGTAGTTATTTGTTAATAGTTGACCCATTTGGTATGTGTTTGTAGTTTGACCCATTTGGTGTATGTATGTTTGCTAAATGTTAATATTTGACCCGTTTAGTATAAATATGTTTAGTAAATAAGATATTAATTAGTCGTTACTTATTCTTTAAGACCTTTTAATTTATGCCCCTATATAAAGTCTTAAAATTGGCTTGAAATTACTCAATAAGTTTCCGACCAATTTGGAATATACATTTTGTAGGGATATCAAATTGGGCAAATAAAAAAATTTAATATCTTCTAATATTGTGTACAAAGTATAAACAAATTCAAAAAATACATAAAAACCTCTATAGTTTCTAATTCTCATTTTACACAAATAAAAGAAAATAACACGACATATAACAATCCAACAACTTGTGCAAACATTTCTACTTGGGATCTAACTTTGCAGGGAAATGGTCACCACTATAAGCAAAAAGACTACTGTCATTAGTATAAGGATGTTCACTTCCTTTATTCGCGTAATCGTAAGAAGCTGAATTTGATGCCGATTCAGCATTTGGGTTAAGACCCGCAATTTCCATAATGCTCTCAATCTCTTTCACAACTTCACTCATCGTGGGTCTTCGATCTCCTGTTTCTTCCACACACCGCAATGCGATGTCTACAAATCTTTCCAAACCTTTTAGTTGGGTGGTCAAGCCAATGGTTGGGTCAAGGACATCTTGCAGGTTGTATAGCTCTTTACTTTTGTCCATTGCTTGTTTCACTTCTCTCACAATGTACTTACCTTTCTCAATCGGATTTCTTGCTGTTATTAGTTCCAACAGGACAACCCCAAAACTATAAACATCACTCTTTTCTGTCAGTTGATTCGTCATGTAATACTCGGGGTCCATGTAACCCTGCATCAAACCAAATGGCATAGTTTTTCATATAACATTCCTAATATACATAACTTTGTCTTATTATTTAAAAAATAACACTGTTGTTGAAGATGGTATGAAACTAGTTATCAAAAGCATATACTGACCATTGTTCCTTTGACTTGAGTCGTAACATGAGTCCTATTAGCATCACCAAGTGACTTGGATAGCCCGAAATCTGCCACCTTTGCAACTAAGCGTTCGTCTAATAAGATATTGTTTGTTTTGACATCTCTATGTATGATTGGAGGATCAGCAAGATCATGTAAGTATTGTAATCCTCTTGCTGATCCAAGTGCTATTCGAAGTCTTCTTATCCAATCCAATCTAAATCCAGATCTCCCTGTGTGTATCATGTGTGTTGATCATCTTCTTGGAACTTTGGATGAATATGTAACGATAAGTTGTAAATTAAATGATGAAGTTACCTGAAAGACTGTCTTTGACGGTACCATTCACAACAAACTCATAAACCAACATTTGTTCACCTTGATCGAAACAGAAACCTATAAGACTCACGAGATTCTTGTGATGAACTCTTGAAAGAAGTTCAATCTCAGTTTTGAACTCAAGGCCGCCTTGTGTTGATCCCCGTGTAGCCCTTTTTATGGCGACTAGCTGCCCATTTGGTAGAATTCCTTTGTATACCTGCACACCATAATCTCATTTACTCATCATGTAAAAAGACCAACATTAATCATCTTCTTTGAACTTTATACAAGTAGAGGTATCAACTTCAAACTCTTTACTTATGTAAGGTACAACTAGGTTACCTTTTCCATATCAGATGGAACGAGTCAAATAAATAACTTAAAATAAAATGGATCAAAAGCCGCGTAAAATGTATTATTGCCGGCTAAAACTTCTTAAATCCAATAAATTAACAAAATAGATTATTACTAGACTAAAAGATTAACTGTTTTGACCCAAACACGTTTTAAAAGTCAACCCAACACGACTGATCTGCCCAGTTATAAATACACATATGCACGCTTACCATTCCATATCCACCGGTTCCTATGTTGTTGGATTCTGAAAAGTTGTTTGTGTATTTGCTAAGCTCCTCAAAAGAGAAAGCTTTTGTTCCTTTCAACTGAGGGACGGCGCCACTTCCATTGTTCTCATCCCATAACGCTGTAAGTTTTACACAAACCCGATTAGAGTCTAGATTATTAAAGGTAACCCAACCACTTCAGTTAAGGGGATCATGGCAAAATTACCAAAAGGGCTGCTCTCGTGAGTCGCTCTTTCAGCTTGATCTTTTTGCGCAAGGCGTATATTCCTGCAAGTACCAGTAGTGCCACAAGCACACAACCACCAACCACCGCTCCTATTATAACACCAGTGTTGGATGATTTTCCCCCTGTTGCTCCTCCTGTGAGATCACACCAAAATATAGTTTGATGATTGACTAACTATACATAAGTGTAACGGAGAGGAAGGAAAATGGGTTTGGCAGTTTTTTGTACCAAATTGTTTTTTTAGTAACTGATGAGTAACATTCCATTGTAAAAAATAAACTAGTTTTTGTATATTAAAGTCCATAAACATGTATAAAATGCCACTAAATGGTATGAAACTGAGTTGGAAGGAGGAAAATGTATTACCAGCACTAAAATCATAGTTTTGAGCTTGGAAAAAGTAGGTGCCGAAACTGTCGGTAGGCTTGAATGTTTGGTTACTAAGCGAGAACCCAATGTCAAGTAAACCGGTTCTATTGAACCTTTCATCTCCAGCTGGGAAAATTTGTAGGTCGATCAAAAGATAATCATCCAAATTTCTGCGAGGATTACTGAGTGAAAGCGAGTCAACTGGCAATTGACTCGTCCGGAAATAATCCATCAGCTGATTATGGAGAGTTTCATAAATAGTGGGATTTGCAAGGCTAGAGAATGGAGTAGCTCGAAAGTTAAGGCTGCCAGTGTAGGGATATGCACATCTACAGTTTGGACTTGAAACTTGACCCGACCTACAAGACGTTGGGGTGCAGTTGTTCGGTGGTGTCGAGTATGGAGAACCATTACTTGTGGGAATGGAGCAAAATTCACCTCTAGTTCCTGTTTCCAGACATATTGGATTTCCTGCAAGTCTGCAGACAAGTCATAGTCAGATCCATTATAGTTAGGATTCAGTCTAAACGAGTCGGGTCCATTTTAAAAGAGTTTGGCTAAATGGGTTGTGTTTGGATTGACCTTGTGGGTCATTGGTTGACCCGTTTGACCCACTAATTTCTTTAAACATGTTTTTATATAATAACATAAAACGGCTTGGTATTATAGGAAAATATTTTGTATGCACTTATATTATATGTTGTAAATTTCTAATTTAAAGCACTAACATGCAAAAACTAAAAAATAAAAAATAAACTATCAGGTTAAACAGTCGTATCCGTATCAACCCACGAATACTTTTGTTGTGTTTGTGTTTGGGTTCACATGTCTCACATGATTTTCTGTTTCGTGTCAAATTATTGAGTTCAACCCGCTAACCCATGAACACACCCTAATTTTAGTACATCAAGATAAAGAAAACATGTGGAAACTTTTTTATGTGAAAGACATTGAAATGAGGAAACTCACATTACTTGAATGCTGTAATCTCTACTTTGAGTGAAAACATCAATTTGATTATTCTGCAAATTGACCTCTTGTAGTTCGCTGCTTTGCCTTGAGCCAAGATCCAAGGTGCCATTTATTCTGTTGTTACTTAAATCACTGATAGAAAAAAAAAAAAATCATTAGTATTTCATCAAGTAACATGACTATAAAAAACGACAAATTCTCAACTCACACTTTTTGTAACTGAGGGATGCTAAAAAGTTCAGCAGGCAGCTGTCCTACAAGGTTTGTAGTGTTCATCATACTGCATAACATTGTAAACAGGTAAATAATCTGCCATTTGGATTAAAAAAAAAAGAGAGACTTGAATGGTTAAGATTAGATTACAGTGTGGTCAACGACTGTAAGGTTGTAAACCAAGAAGGAACGTTGGACTGCTCAAAAGTATTGTTGCTTAAATCCCTGAAATGCGACATTGTGAACTCAGGACTGTAATCAATAACAATTTGGTTGAATTTGAATTGTTACAACTTACAGATAGTTGAGGGCATTCAAACCGGTTAAATTAGGCACAGGACCAGTCAGTTGGTTGTTTGAGAGGAACCTGCGCACAAGTAATTTATTAGATGATGAAACAAACTGAAAACTAAGGTTGACCAACTTAAATTCTTTCTTTCTTTCTTTTACTTACATTTCAAATAGACCAGTGAGGTTGTTGATGTTTGATGGAACATTCCCGGTTAGAAAGTTTCTATCAAGGCGTCTGATATCACATGAAAAACGACATTATAATACAATAGGGATAAAACGGTGAAATGATGACCAAGTTTCCGTATTGTTCCAAGAAAGTCACTTGTACCTTTCTCTAAGTACAAAAACCACTCAAGTTTAAGTATTCTACAATTGTTGTGCACTTTTTTATTCACAATTACCTCTCACTTTATTTTAATGTAGAAAAAGATAATCACTGAATAGTAACCACGTTTCATATATTTTTCAATTAGGTCACATTGTTAAAAAAATAAATAAATAAAAAAGTTTTACACTTGGAAAACTTTCAAAACAATGGTACAGTATTTAAACTTAAGTGGTTTTTGTAGTTAGAATAAAATTTGAGTAACATAGTTCAATACTAAAGAAACTTGGTTAACAATAAAAGAATTACATTGATATATTTTTTTTTTTTTTTTTTTGAGATATCATGTGATGATCATAGATAGGTAGGTACTCACACAACTTCTAGTGATCTCACAAGCCCAAGCGTTCCGGGGATTCTGCCTGTAAGCTGATTGTTTTCAAATAGACTGTGCGATAAAACAAGCTAGAATGTAAGTTTGACTGATCCATCAAACGGAAGAATAAGATGATTGTTATAAGGAAACATACAGATGAAGTAGTGTCATATTTGAGTGAAAGAGGCGTTCTGGGATACCACCCGAGAGCCTGTTTCTTCCAAAGTGGCTGAAAAACGACAAACAGTGAGAGCCGAATCCTAACTGAACATATTTATCAAATCATATGATATTGAGAAAAAATAAACATACAAGTGTTTTGCATTAATCAGCCTATCAAGACCAGGAGTGTTCCCACTAGAAACTGGTATACTTCCGCTGAGCTGGTTATCAGCTAGATCCAACCAGTAAAGATTTTCAAGGTTACCAATGCTAGGTGGAATCCCTCCGGTGAAAGCGTTCAAGTTCAGAGACCTACACAGTCCAGAGTGTTGAATTATGGGCAAGTTAATCAACTCATCCTCTAACCAAATATGTGGAATACTTTATGAAGTAAATGAGTTTGGATAGAAACGGGTATATTAGGCAGGATTGACCAAGTAGAGACTTCCCATATGAAATTACTCGCACCAAGCACGCTTAACTGTGATACCGCATGACCTAACGTGCCCAAAACGCATTGGTGATATTTGTGGTCGGGCAAGTGCGATAGAGTTGCATTTGTGGTCGCAGTTGGGTTGACTCAAAACAAAATTTGTACAAAACTTCAAATTTGTTTTGTAAATATAGTTGTTGCATAAGTCTAATTTCAAATGTTTTATGATTTTAGTTGTATACCAACTTATTTAAACAAAATGATTTAGATGGTTTCGACATAAAATTTGGACAAAAAACATCTGATACTCACATATAAACGAGAGCTTCTAGATTTCCAAGGGTGTCGGGAAGTGGACCGCTGAAATCACAATCAACCAGAAGCCTTGACAAACAAGAGCAAACAAAAAATCAATCTACCATCCGAAAAAAGCATAACAAATTATCTGTATCACAAAAACTACTTACAAATTTCTTAAATTCCTCAAATTCCCAATTTGTGGAGTCAGAGACCCGGTCAATTGGTTGTAAGATAAATCTCTACACACCAAAACAAACAAAATATTAAAAAAATAAATAAAAAATAATAATAAACCAGAAAAATATACAATCTGATTATGTTAACAATTTGACAGGAAAACTTACAGAATTTCCAATGCAGTTAACTGACCAATATCGCCAGAGAGGGTACCAGTCAAACCCATGCTTGCCAAAGTTCTAATATATCCAAATAAATTGACAAATATGAAATGAGGAAACATGCTGACTGCATAAATGGTGCTTCATGATGGTACTTAATTAATGGAGGAATGACTCACATGGAGATGATACGCGAGTTTCTGCACCTGATCCCGTCCCAACCACTACACGGGTCAGGGTTATCCTCCCAATTGGGTGGTGTATTTCGCCATGAATCTTTCAGAGCTCGCAGAATTGTACCTGCAACATCAGATTCATGGTAAAAAAAAAAAAAAAAAATGTTCGGCCATATGACATGTAAAAATAGTCACATGGGTCGTATGACATGCAAAAAATGTTCTTGTCGGTCATGAGGACATATGACCTCATACGGGCTGTATGGAATGTAAAAAACGGTCATATGGGTCACCTGAGTGACCTTATGAGCTGGTGTTTGCCAAATCATATTATCTATACCATATGTTCAATTGACACAAAAATGACTAAAGTGATCAATGACATAGTTATATGCCCGGTAACAACGCTTCTTCGCTGTATCATACGACCATATGATGTGACTTGACACATACAAATATGGGCTTAGCATCACCTGATAATCAAACAAGATTTGAAACATATGAA
Source organism: Ambrosia x helenae (assembly GCA_030844895.1). Classification (NCBI taxonomy): domain Eukaryota; kingdom Viridiplantae; phylum Streptophyta; class Magnoliopsida; order Asterales; family Asteraceae; genus Ambrosia; species Ambrosia x helenae. The sequence goes on from JAUTDX010003607.1 coordinate 43,129, forward strand.
AGTAACAGAAGAGTAGTAAATTACCATCATCATTTTGTGCAGTTGTGACCCAAAAAAGGAAGAAGAGAATGAGAAGAAAATGTTGTATTATTATTGCTGCTGCACCCATTTGAGAGTTGAATCATGAACAAGAAGAAAATTTTGTGGAAATGGAAAAGAAAACTGAATTAAATGAGATATTTTGGAACACAAATGAAGAAAGTTTCTGTCAGGACTGTGTCAACTATCATGATGAATTATTAATTAATTAATAATCAATAGAGGTGCCTGTAGTAGTCGTTTACTATTATTTTTCTTAATGAAAGTTAGGATTAGTTTTACTAATTCATTTCATGACAAAGATATAACAACAAGACTAGATATTTATTTTATTTTTGTTTTTAGTTGCAAAGTCTGACTTTGAATTATAGTTAGGCGGGACCAATTCAAGAATAATATGTTTGTATTGTATGTGTATGTACATGGTCACTTTTTGCATCAAATCACTTTGTTTATATTTGCCGGTCAATATATAAATATTCGTAGTTGATAGGCGGTTCGGATATTTTTGAGTTAGGAACTTGTTTTAATAAACATTTATAAATATTAATAAGTACATGTTGTTTAAATAAATAGGAATGGGTTCATATGAGAACCCCTTTGAGTTGAGAGAACTTAAGAACCTCTCTAGACCAATAACATGATGACACATATACCTATTATCATTATAATATCAAAGGGTATCTTAGTAATTTAACCCCACCCCAACCCCACCCCACCCCACACACCTCTCTCAACAGATTTATATTTATTATTGTTTTTTTTAAACAAAACTAAACATACACAGATGTTACTTTCTCTCTCTCTCACACACACACACACACACTCCTTTCTCTCTCTCTATCTTCTCTCACACGACACTCTCTCTCTCTCTCTTCCTACACACACATCTCTCTCTCTCTTACTCTCTCTCTCTCTAGATGATGACGGTGGTGTGGGATATGGATGGTAGTGGTATGGGGCAGTGGTCGTGGCTGTGGAGGCAGGGGGTGGAGGAGATGGGTTGGGGTCCAATGGTGGTTTTGGGCGGCGGTCCGATGGTTGGGGGTGGAGGAGATGGTTGGGGAAGGCGGAGACGGCGTTTTTGTTATTTTATTATTATTATTATTATTATTTTTGTTATTATTATTTGTTATTATTGTTATTTTTTTTGCAGATCTGGAGAAGATGTGGGAGGCGCAGGTGGTTGCTGTTGGGCAAGGCGGAGACGGCGGTGACGGTGGAGGACGGACGAGAGAGACAGGTTTGTTGTTGTTATTATTATTATTTACTATTATTTATTATTTATTATTTGTTATTGTTGTTGTTGGCAAGCAGTGGTCCTGGAAATGGTGGCAGACGTAGGGGACGGTGGTGAACGTTGCTGTGGCGGAGGACGGCGGCAACAGGTTGCTGTTGTTCTCATTATTATTATTAATTAGTATTATTATTATTAATTATTAGTATTATTATTTATGTTATTATTTTTAATATATTATTATTATTTTTCTGTTATTATTATTATTATTTATTTTATTATTTATTAATATTATTATTATTTTCTGTTATTATTATTATTATTATATTATTATTATTAGGGTATTATGTTATTATTGTTATTATATTAATATTATTATTATTTTCTGTTATTATTATTAGTATAATAAATGTTATTATTATTAATATTATTATTATTATTTATTTTTTCTGTTTTTTTTGTGCAAAAAGATAGCATTTTTTTATGTTGAAATTTTTGGGTTTTTTTTGGCAGGGAGATGCTATGAAGATGATGATGTTAAAACACTAGTGTAAAAATACGAAATGTGTAGATGTTTTGATGTATAGATCTTTTTTAGTTTGGTTTACACTAGTTTTTGTGTATATATGTTTGTTTTGGGGGGTTTTTACACCAGTGTTTTTGTGTAGTAGGTTTTGTGTATGGTAGATTACACCGGTGTAATAACGAATGTATAGATGTTTTTTTTGGTTTTTTACACTAGTGTTTTTGTGAAGTATGTTGTGTTATGGCAGATTTACACTGGTGTAAATAATTACACCGGTGTAATACGAATGCATGTATGTTGTTTGTTGAGTTTACACTAGTGTTTTTTGTAGTAGGTTTGTGTAGGGGTAGATTTACACTGGTGTAAATAATTACACCAGTGTAAATTATCTCCATCAGATTTATGTATGATTATTTTTTAAAAAAAGTAAACGAATTTAAAAATTAAAATGGTAAAAAAAATATTAAATTCAAATAATGATTAAGAAATTAATATAGTATTATAATACTACTTTCTCTCTCTATGGTTTTTTACATAAACACCCCTAATTGTACTTAATTATAATAAAAAATTACATCTTAACACAAGTGGGTTCATAAAAGACAAAATACAACAACTTTTAATCTCAACCCTTCATTGCACAAAATCAATGGCCATAATGGTTCTTATGGTTCTCTCAACTCAACATGGTTCTCAAAATAACCCAACCCTAAATAAATAAACAACTAATGTAATAAGGAGATAAGAACGCTTATAAACCAAGTACAACCTAGCAATTAACCCGCGCGCGTTGCCGGGCGGGTACATCGGAAACATAGAATGGATTAGGCAAAACGTCACGTAAGCAGCAGGCGATGCACAATAGACACGTCGAATAAGCGAAATGGATTAGTCCTGAGTTGTGTCATGCGCTAACTGCACGAAAACGCATGCTTAACCGAACCTATACCCGATAATGAACCTACCCGACAGCCTGTTAATTGACAATTTGAGTTACGGTTACAGGCGGTGATAAACGAAAGCACAGCTAATGACCGGTGCTAAACCAGACAACAACAACGTCGTCACCGGAAACCGTAAGGTCGTGGCGTACGAAACCAACAAAACATACTCAAACAACTCATAACCTTAAATGCAAACAGTAACCGGCTATACGGTAAACCCGATGACGGCACAGTGTCCGACTACCATAGGACAACGGTGGTAAGTTGGATGACGTTGACCCGACGCGCGTTGCGGCGGCGCGCGACGGATTGAACCGTATTGGCCGTACAACCGATAATAAACAAAATAAATATAGGGGGCTAAAGTTGCAAATTTATTAAAGCATTGATAATAAAAGAAAATAAATGTGAGGGACTGAAGTTGTCATATGCTAAAACTTAGAAAATAAATGTGAGGGACTGAAGTTGCAATTACCAAAATTAGGGTGGTGGCAATGCAAATGTCCCACCGACGTTGTGTTTTAGGATATATATAAATGACACATCCTTCATATAGGGACGGTGTTGTGTTGTAAGGTTTTTTTTTTTTTTCTTTTTGAAAGGAAAATTTCATTCAAATAAAAAACGCCACAAACGGTCTTTAAAACGAGACCTCCGGGCCAAATGGGTTACATCATTTAACGGATAATTACACCACAAGTTCCAACCAACCCCTTTCAGTCTAGATCTATTCTGAAACAAAAAAAACGACACTGACTTAATTGTTTGCATAACTCGACGGCTCTCCGCGACTTACCGTTGAAAATTCTCGCATTCCATTCGATCCAAATTACCCACATGTAGTAAAAATAATACCTCTTAATATATAACTCTCGTGCTTCGACTTTGTTTGTGTCTCCGCCAAACTCCATTAAGTCTTTTACAACGAAGGCATAAATCGGACTATGTTTGCAACACGACCCGACTCTGATCCACAGCTTCGAGTAAAACAACCAGCACATGAACAAATGCGACGTTGTTTCCGAGTCCTCAATACAAAAAACGCATGTGTCATCGTTTAAAGCAATACCCCTTTTGATCAATTCCGCTTTTAAAGGAAGTCGATTCAGACCCGCGCGCCACACCAACATTTTACACTTCAAAGGAGCCCAACCCTTCACTTCATGCTCGAAACATTACCAACCCTCGACTGCGCCGCAATCAACTTTTTAGCAGAACTCACCGTGTAGGAATCAGTCTTGTTGCCCTTTCAAACCCATCTATCACCGCCAATGCCCCACTATTGTTGATATATGTCTTCGAGTAGCTGAAAGAGCTCAGCAACCTCCTCATTGGCAGTAGGAGACGATCTCCATTCCCAGTATAAAGTCTTTATGCCATTAATTTGCTGCACCCGAGAGGCTACTGAAGCCCATTTGTTCTTTCTAAGCTAAACAAAAGAGGATAAATAAAGTGCAGCGGCTTTTCACGGATCCAAGTGTCTACCCAAAAATTAATTTTTGGCCCGTCTCCAACGATACCAACGAAATAACTATTAATGTCTCTCCCATTAGGAAGCGTTTTTTTGCCCAACTTTCACTATCCGTTTCCATCATCCGCTAGCCGAAGAGCTACACGGTAACATGGTCCAAGTTCGGCTCGTGCCATGACACCCCATAATAACCTTTTTCCATAAACAATGAGCTTCTTTTTTGAAACGCCACGTCCACTTAAGAAGGAAAGCATCGTTAATGTCTTGCAATCTATTAATCCCCAAACCTCCCATCTCTTTAGGTCGAGCGATGACATCCCACACTACCCATGGTATCTTTTTTTCATCATTCGAGCCCGCCCACAAAAATTTCCTCATAATAGCTTCTATATTTTGAATGACCGCCATAGGGGCCTTGTATAATGAAAAATAATAAATCGGTAAATTTTGAAGCACCGATTTAATAAGAATCAAAACGCCCCCTATGGATAATGTTTTATTATACTCAAAAGAACCTAGCCTTTAAGAAAAAGCTCTCATTAGTTACAAGCTTTTAATAAGTAAATGACACAAATATTTAAACTACCATTAAAAAAACATGCAAACAACCTTTTAATTATACTCATTTTATACATTTTGTTAAAAGCTACAGATACTCTGCTAAACACTAAAATATATTTAAAAAGTTACAGCTACAAGTTTTCAGCCACCAGCTTTCAACCACAAATCACCAGCTACTTTTCTCAAACATACCCAATAATTAAAAAAGAACATAATTTAACCTTCCACGGTAGCATTTGTTATTTATGAGTGGAAGTGGGTCAAAGCTCATTTTTAAAGAACTTTGTGTTTAGAACCCGTGCGTGGCAGCAGGCCCCGCAAAAGTCTAATTGTTGCATAACTATAAGACCATGTGAAGTGGTAAACCGGAAAAACTTAAGGCCCCTGATTTTGATTGGTTCACGTGGTAGCTGAGTCAGCGTGGGGCTTGAAGTGAAAAAAGGGTATAGTGGTAGTGGGGAAAGATAAAAGGCCCATGTTTCTGATTAGTTGTTTATTTTATTATTTTTTAATTAATTAATTCAGAATAATTAAATTAAAAGACAAATAATATAAAAAAATTACAATAATATTACAAACACACACCTAATATTAAACTAAATTCAAACAACTAAAAAAATACAATAGCAAATTTAAAAAAAAATGCATCATAAAAAAAAAGTGAAATACACTAGAGGTTATATTTTGCAAGAATTTGTTTGCCTATGAAGTTGTGCAAGGCGTAGGGCGTCTCCCTCAAGGTGGTCGATTGATTTGGACAAAAACTCAATGTCATTTTCCCTTTGCCTTGCCTCTTGGATCTCGACAAACCTTTTATTCTCGACCATTCTTTGCTGCATAGTTTCCAAACGTCTTTGGTCAAGGTGGCGAATATCTTGTAGTCTTCGATTCATTTCTTCAAAATCTTCCTTCAACTCACCACCTCCTGCCGAAGACGACTCTGCCTTGTCACCCTTTTTTGATCTTCTACCGGGTGGTCTAAGAATATCCTCCTCCTCCTCCAAATTAATTGGATCACTTAAACCCACATAGCGAGCATTGGATGACCGTGTATCCGGATCTCGCGACAAGAAGGTTTTGCTTCGTTTTGATGCTCCTCCCCCTCCTCTCCTGATTT
>JAUTDX010003608.1:0-34400 GCA_030844895.1 Ambrosia x helenae
ATTCGAGCATTCAGACCTTGGTCCACCAAAAAGGGTAGCATTATTAGAGGGCGACTAAACATTAGCCCTTCCACAATTGAACTCCAACCACAGTGAGTCAAGAAAACCACCCACCGGACTCATGGCTCAGTATTTGTAACTGAGGTGCCCAACTCGTCCACACCACTCCACGTCACGTCACGAGTTCGTTCCAAGAACCCGTTTGGCAACTCCACCGAGTTTGACTCGGTGGAACCTGCGGGTTTTCTAAGAGCCCAAAAGAATGGCAACCCGGAAAGCTCGAGACCCAAAGCTAACTCAGCCACCTCCCTTTTGCTCACCATAACCTCACTTCCTAATGCCCATTACACCACACGACCCATTTGTTGACCGTCCAGCCATGCCTTGACTGTCATCCACGTGTCATCTTTCTCTACGCAACATTGGTGGGTGTTTTAGGGTGGCATTAACCCCACGGGTACCACCGGTAATTGGTGTAGCTTCTCTAAAAGAGTTAGCCATTGAGATTCGAAATCATAGCAATGTCTTATAAACATACATTCGGATCCCTTCAGAACCATTCCCGAACGATACAAATCCGAAACACCCGAACCATTAACAGAATGGACTGTCCATCATCCATTTTTGCCTCATGTTTCCGGTAGCATAGTTTGGTCAGAAAAGGAACCCACTTCGGTTGTGTCAAGAAATTCCTCAGCCGTTTGTTCGACCAACAGAATTATTCATCAAGTTATCTGGCGACGATCCGGCAAAAGCGACGAACCATGCGTTCATAATGATGAAGACGGCTCGCGAGATTCCAAGGCCAGCTGCGATGGATGGTAACCAGTAGGGTGCAAAATCATAAATAATCCAGTCTGGAGACTCTTCCTCAAGAAACCGAGTGACCTCTGGTTGGAAGACCGTCGTACGCCTTCTTGAGGTAGGGAATATCATCAGTGCTGACGTCCATGGTGGCCTCTGCATTATTGGGCAGCTCTTGAACACGTGGAAGAGTGAATTTAACAAGATTTTTTATGAGGGACGAGAGGTGGGAAGGGAGGGTGGGGAGACGTTGGATGTTTCGAGTGGTCGAAAGAAACGAGACTTTGTGACCCTTTTCGGCTATGTATTTGGAGAGTTCGAGGAAAGGGAGGATGTGACCGAAAGCAAGCCATGGGAACATGGCCACATGAAGCTGCTTACGGTCGTTGGAGGAGGTGGTCTCGGTGGTATCCATTGCATGTACGGTTTGGCTTGTCTTTGATTTTGGATTTATACTTACCGAGCGATAAAATTCAATATTGGAGTGCCATTTCACATTTTGTTATACGATTAAATCATAAACGGTGTGGCTGGGAATCATCTCGAGTCTATTTCATGTTTATCACATTGGAATTCAATATTTTTGTGGTTTAAAATTAATATGAATAAATAAATATTTTAGCAAAAATTCAAAATTTTAAGGTGATATATTATTATTGTATATACTAACAATTCACAATGTGTACAATTGTAATCATAATTGGTTGCTTTAATTGGTTCTGCCACATTGGGACCTAATTTTTCTTGGCCACATATTTAATTGTATATTAAATTCCTTTTGTGAATTCTAAAACCAAAAGTGGCAAGTGTGGTCCACTATTATACATGTCTTTAGTAAACATGAGAAACCCAATTTGTAATCTTTTGCATAATTTTTTTTTCAACTTTTTACTTAAAAATTTAGGGTCTTTTTGTAGTACTAAGTAAACTTTTTTATTGTTATATAAAGCAATTTTAAGTAGCTATAATTTTATATAATTCTTTTAAGATGTTTAATAAATAAGCTATAACATAACATTACTTTAAGATTTTTTTTCCTTAAGTTTACGTGCTTCAACAATACCGTCTGATGTAAATTCTTTGTATGGTTTTAGTCGATTTAAAACATGTGTTAATATCATTTTGAGTATATTTCTTTCGATTGCTATGTCAAGTAACGTGACGCACAACAATTCACAATGTGACAGTTGTAATTCATAATTGGTTGCTTTAATTGGTTCTGCCACATTGGACCTAATTTTTCTAGGCCACATATTTAATTGTATATTAAATTTCTTTTGTGAATTCTAAAACCAAAAGGGGCAAGTCTGTCCACTATTATACATGTCTTCAGTAAACATGATAAACCAATTTGTAATCTTTTGCCTATTTTTTTTTTTCAACTTTTTACTTAAAAATTTAGGTCTTTTTCTGGTACTAAGTAAACTTTTTTATTTTTATATAAAGCAACTTTTAAGTAGCTATAATTTTATATAATTCTTTTAAGATGTTTAATAAAAATAAGCTATAACATAATATTACTTTAAGATTTTTTTTCCTTAAGTTTACGTGCTTCAAAAATACCGTCTGATGTAAAATCTTTGTATGGTTTTAGTCGATTTAATACATGTGTTAATATCATTTTGAGTATATTTCTTTCGATTTCTATATCAAGTAATAGTGACGCACAAATTCAAACCGATACCGACCGAAAACCGCTGCGTAGCGCGGGGTATTTTACTAGTTATTATTATTTAGTAACAGATCGTTTGTTACATTAATTGTCTATTCCGAGGCAAATTATATGAATCTTGTGTTGTAACACTTTTTTCTATGCTTTCATTAATTGATATATTAATTTACATTATAAGTTTCCCTTGAAGCTTCCATTATAAGATTCCTTTTATTTAAATGCAACTTTATAATGTATTTGTTTAATGAACGTTTGTAAGTAAATTCATTGGAGCTCCTACTTTCAATACTTAGGTATATGTAAGTGTATTTATTTCTTCTACTATAGTCTTTTTATTTTTTATTCCACAAATACTTATACTTTCATTCATGGACAAAGAAAATTACATCAACATAACGGGCTGACGGGTAAACAACCTGCGCCGCCAACCCTTTCTGAATAACAAATGCTAATCTACTAAAAACGTATCCCTGCGTACCCGGAGCTGGCAACTACTATAGTTTTTAATTTATAATTTATAATTATGTAAATTTGTATTGAAAGTTAGGCGTCAATGATGTTTGTTACAAATATTATTATTCGTATTAATTAGTAAGAGTCCTTCTATAATGGAAGTCCTGTTTTCCAGTAATTGTTAAATCGATTCTTTTTTAACCAGGGTAAAAAGTATAAAAAGATTGAACATATTAAATTGTGTAATGAAAAAGAAATTTCAACAAATATATGTAATCAATAATTTTTTAAGTTAAGTTTGGATGTTTTTTCTTTAATAGACAACTCAATTGTTTATGCTATTATACTGTACAATGGATCATTGAAAATTTTTTATATCAACATTAAGCTCGACTTCCAAAGTTAATCATTAATTACCATTTGAACTAATTTTATTAAAAATATTGTCCTCAAGGAAGATTCTTACAATTCTTTCAATCAAAAGAAAATATTTATAGTAGTAAGTTATTTATAACATCATTTTGTTATTTTCTTTTTTGTTATTGTAATGGTTTCATGTTTATTTTGTTTTTGGTTTTGTGTTGTTTTATTTTTTGGTCATGTTTTGTATGACTTTTGTATTCACTTTTAAGTTGATTAACAAATTTCATAGTTAGTATTAGTTCACTTTTGAAGAGATAATTGAATTTTTTGTTACAAGACTTCCTTTTTGTATGTATGTAAAACAATCTTATTTTGTAGTTTTTCTTTGTATTTTCTATTTTTAATATTGTGTGATTCGGTTATTTTTAGTTAAATTAAGAAATTTCAACAATGTTTTTTTAAAAAACTTGATAAGTCAATTTATCTCTTTGTAGGATGCTATAAAAATGCCCAAAGTAATGATTACGATTTTGAAGTTATTAACATTATTATTTTTATATATTTTTATTATTTATTGATGTTGCAAAAGTAACTTACAACTTTAGATTTACTTCAAATCTAACTGATAAAGTTGAAAATCAAGTTTACAAATAGTTAACGTATTCGGTCTATAAATATGTAGGAATTCCCAATATTCATTATCATCTTTATATTTTCGTTTAACTATTCTTACAATACATCTCTCTATCGCATATGCATAATGATATTACTTTCAAATGTGTTTCCACAAATTTGAAAGATTCTTACAATCAAAAGAAAATTGATTACCCACGATTCGTTGCTATGAAAATTGGAATTGTTGTTTTTGCATGATTCTTACAATCAAACTGAAACAGCAATCCATTATTATTATATATGTACGTAGCAGCATGTCCCTAATCCAATATTTAGGGCTTTTAGAGTTGGTGACATTTAAATACGAGCTGTGTTCGTTGTACTGCTTTTCGTCGTTTTGTTTTTCATTATGTTTCGATGATGCTGACAAGAAAGATCATTCACTAAGATATTGTATCTTTTTCCTGTATTTTCTATGTATTTTGTTGGCCAATTCAAGAAATGTGGTGGTGTGTATTAATTCAATTTTCTAATAATATTGGAAAAAATTTTTTATTAGAATACTTCGATCTTTTATGTTTGTAAAAAGTTTTGTTTTGTTGTATTTTACACATATATAGTTGTTGTCATGTACTTCTTTTCAATCTTTTTTGTTTCTTTTTTTTTCGATGATGCATTAATGAATTCCACAGTTAATGGTTATAATTTAATGATTGTAACAGTTTTACTCTATTTTACAATTAACAGTAATAATTTAAAATTGTAAGAACATAAGTTAAATTAAGGGTTAAATTAAATTAAATATAATTTAGCAGACGGTTATTAGGTAAACATTTTAGATAACTGTTTTTAGAGACAACATCTCTTTAATAAAGGTAGTTAAACAACCTTTTCATTCTGAAGATCGTTTCATTTGTTTGTAGATTTATGTTGTCGTTGTTGTAATAGTTTTAGTTATTAACTGTTGTTTTTGTTATGAAACAGACGTTACGAAACAGATGTTACTAAAGATTTTTTATTTACAGCAGACAATTGACTTCTCAATGTTGAATTTAGTAAACAGATGTTAAAGTAATTGTTATTAAGAAATAGAGAGATGGTAATAAACAGTTGTTTACATTTAAAAATACATAATAAAAAACATATATATGATATAAACTAATAAATTAAAATGTCAAAAACTGTTTGTTTCTTTTTCAGAATCTCTCTTAAAAGATCTTTTTTTTAGTCTATCAATGCTTCATGAACGTTGTTGTCCATTTGTAGTTGTTGAGTCAAGTAGTCTTCTATTTTTTCTCGCAAAGCAGTTGCAGGTTCTTTTGAAATCATATCTAACACGCCAATGTTTGTCCATGATTGTTCCTTAACTATTTCTTCCATCTTCTCTACTTGATTTCTAACATGTTCGTCTCTTCTACTTTCCTTTAGTGAGCAAGCGCTGAACATTGACTTAATGTCTGATGTATCACCAAAATGATAGTATGATCTGTTTGCCATTTTTGTAGATGAAGTTTAATATATGTACTGTGTGGAATTTATAGATAAATTTTAAATTTGCTATCAACATATTTATAGAAAAAATTATGAAAGATAATTAATTTCACGCGATATTCAGTACAAATTATACTTTATTATTTCGTCTATTTGTTTTCTAAAGAATTCGTGTATTTATATTTCAGAAGTTGTATAGACTCTTTATATCTATAAACGTATACAAATTAAATAATCATTATAACAAAACTTTTCGTTTAACAGGTTAACTCAAGTATAATAAATGTATTACGCTATGACCTCTCATTTCACACGATTTAGATGTACAAATTAATAAATAAATCACGAATTTCATTATAAACCTTTTTAACATTTACATCTCAGTATTCATTAATAGAATCAATTACAGCCCCAATTAATAAGCAAAATCATGTTTAAGTGGGAATATTATAAACCTTTTGTGTTTTGTATTGAAATTTGTATCTAAACAAATAAATAATTTAAAGAATTGTTTAAGTGGGAATATTATCTAAGCAGTTGAATTTACATCTGTTTTAATCAACAGTTATTAAAACACAGGCTTTTAAAAATATGTGTTATTTGAATAGAGCATTACAGTTAGCCTATTTACGTTTTTTTCATAGCAGCCAATTGGTTTCGTGTGTTCGTTTTCAAAAGAATTTGTCTATTTTTTTCCCACGGTGTATATACTCTCAGATACAATAAACGTTTTGAAATTAAATAAGGCTTATAACAAAACTTTTCGTTTAACACAGTAACTGAAGTATAATAACTATATAGTACGGTATGACGTTTCATTTCACGCGTTTTAACGTTCATTACACAATATGTTACCAAAAATATAGAAAAGCGTAGTTTGTACAAAAACAGTTTATACTGACAACAGTTGTTATAAAAAGGCCCAAAAATAATGATTACAATTTTGAACTTACTTTATTATCATTATTCGAATGTTATATTTTTATTTTTTTGAAATGCAACTGATAAAGTTGAAAACCAACTTTACCAATATTTAGAATATTCACACATTTAAAGGGTAGGATTTCCCAATATTCATTTTCCGTCTTTATATATTCGATTAACTATTAACTATTCTCACATACATCTCATCTCTCCATTCTATATGCATACTGATATTATTTTCAAATGTGTTTCCACAATTTTTTAAAGATTCTTACAATCAAAGGAAAATATATTACCAACATTCCGTAGTTAATAAAGTTGGAATTGATGTTTTTTTGATGATTACCATAATCCTTCTTCTCTATGATCAATGGCAGCCCCAAGCAATAAGGAAGAAGATGAAATGAAGAAATTTGTTCTTAATCAAATTACAGCACAGTACTATCAAGATTTGAAGTCAATGTCTTCGAGTCCTGTTCGTGATTTGTCGTTGTTATTCAATTCAGAGGCTGGGAGTAAAGACGTATATTTTTTAGCAAAATTTATAGATCTACATGCACAACTTGAAGCTTCAATGAGATTGAAACTTAAGTTTATTAATTCCTTTTAGTAGTTATGTATGTTGATGTTAAAAGTTGTTTATATTTATTTTTATTTTTAGTTTTAGTTTTGTGTGTGTGTCAAAATTATATATGATTATTTATGTTTATGATGTTAAATTGACTGATATTAACTTTTATGTTTTATTCAATAGAGCTTTAATCCGTCTGTAGATTTATATGTGTCATCTCAACCCAGCTTTAATCCGTCTGTAGATTTATATTTTCCTTTATTGTAACAGTTCCAGTTATTAAACCTCTGATCAGTATTATTAACTGGTATCGTGAAAGGGATAGAGGTTGCGAAATACAGTTTCTCTTTTTAACAATAAAGAAATAAACAGACGGTACTAAACAGATCTTCTTCGGAGCAGACAAATGGGTTAATGTTGTCTTTTATTAAACAGTGTTTAACGTGGGCTCTGTTTTAATCAACAGTTTTTAAAACACAGGCTTTTAAAAATATGTGTTATCTGAATAGAGCATTACAGTTAGCCTATTTACGTTTTTTTCATAGCAGACAATTGGTTTTGTGTGTTCGTTTTCTAAAGAATTTGTCTATTTAATGTTTCCCAAGGTGTATATATACTCTTTAGATATAATAAACGTTTTGAAATTAAATAATGCTTATAACAAAACTTTTTGTTTAACACATTAACTGAAATATAATAACTATATAGTACGGTATGACGTTTCATTTTCACGCGTTTTAATGTTGATTACACAATATGTTTCCAAAAATATAGAAAAACTTAGTTTGTACAAAAACAGATGGTACTAAACAGATATTCTTGCAGTAGACGAATGGGTTCTTAATGTTGTCTTTTACTAAACAGTGCTTAAAGTGGGGCTCGGTCTCTCGTGTGTATCACACGGGATCTCACCTAGTATATATATATATATATATATATATAGGGTAGGGATCATACGAGAACCAACTTTAGGGAGAGAACCAGAGAACCAGTGTGAACACGGGGCATTAATGTAAATAACTTTCAAACCTAAAATAAAGCACCATATCTTCATCATTTAACTCTATTCTCTGTAAAATAAATACACCTTCATCCTCTAACCACCATATATATCGATCTAACTTCCATCGATCCGGCATCGGAGATGAACATGTAACTTCCATTGATCCGTCACCGGAGCTTCATCTGTAACCTACATCGATCCATCTGTAAGCTTCATATTCATCGTCCGTCATCGATCCGTCACAGCAACTTAATATGTAATATCCATCGATCCATCTATAACCGTCATCTTCATCAGTTTCGAATAGAAACGTCATCAGAAACAGAAGATGAATGATGTTGTTTTGGATCCAGAAACGTTCATCTTCATTAGTAATCGAAGAGAAACGTGCATCAGTAACGTTCATTTGTATCGTAAGGATCAATCAGGTGTTAATCGATGTCAGGTAATTCGATTAGTTTATTTCTGTTTTGTTTAAACAGTAAACCTAACTGCTTGGGCTGTATCATGAGTGATAACATCATCAGTTTCAAGGCCCTTATAACATATGCTTCTTTAAAAGGAACAATAATAATGGTAACACATGTTCATTTGCAGGTCATGCTAAATATGTTTTATTCGTAGGGATTATAAATTTTTTATATTTCATTTGTGTTTGGTTGCTTGCTTGCAGTATGACTTTTTTTTACATAATGATTTCTTGTAATATAGACTTGAATCTTTGTTTTTCCTCATGGTTGAATGGTTTGTTTATAGTCTTATGGTTGGTTATTCAGAATTGGACAGGAATAAATTTTGAATTGTAGAAACAAAATGCTGGTAATTGTAATGGAAACAATAACATTCAATCTAGGCATGTTTGTTTTTTTATCTGTTTTACCATAATGCACATGTGCATTTATTGCATCTATCTTTGAATTCGGTCGGCATCGACATGGAGAAGCTTTGGTTCCTTGTGGAGGCGATCGAGAGTGAAGGAAAGGACTTCGAAGACGTACGGTTGTTGAGAAACGGATGCTAATGGCAGTACTTTTGCCATTGTTGTTGATGGAGTTATGGTCTCCATGTTTGTTGATTGTTTTTTGCCCCTTTGTTTCTGATTTGAACCAAGAACTGGACAGAACTGTGTTCTGAATGAATTTAGGTATGTTTTGAGTTATGATCTCCATGTTTGTTAATTGTTTTTGATCCCTTTAATTTCTGATTTGAACCAGGAACTGGACAGATATGTTTTATGATTGAATTCAGGTATGTTTGAGTTATGGTCTCCATGTTTGTTGATTGTTTTTGATCCCTTTGTTTTCTGACTAGAATGAGGAACTAGACATATATGTTTCTGATTGAATTTAGGTATGTTTGAGATATAGTCTCCATGTTTGTTTATTGTTTTGATCCCTTTGTTTTCTGATTTGTACAGGAATTGGAAAGATATGTGTTCTGATTGAATTTAGGTATGTTTGCTCTATATTTATCTGTTTTTACCATAAGCATGTTAAAGTGGTGCTATTTCTTGATATGTACATGTGAATTAAGAATGTTAATGCACATGTGCATAACGTAATTGCTACTGATAAAAGTAATGTTAATGCACATGTGAATTTATACTAATATCATTATGGCCATTCATTCTAACGCACATGTGCATATGTTATGTGGTAATAAAAAAGTAATGTTAATGCACATGTGCATTAAGATTGAAATTTTGGTTTTCTTATGTGTTGTTTATTATTTGTAGTTAAAGTATGAGAAAAAATTCGAAGAAGGTAACTTTTGTCTTAGAATCTATTGAGAAAGGGTCAAAAAATTTACCAGATGCGATTGAAGATGATGACATAATCGTTGATCATGAAGTTAACAAAGGTAGTTATTATTTATTTAATCAATTTGGATATACATGCACATGTACATATATGTATATTTTTCATGTTAAGTAATAAATGTCAATTCTTATTTGTTTAAACACATGAACAATATGACAAATCTGAGAAGTATATGATGTTCAGGTTGACGGATGAAAAAAACAATGGAGATGTTAGATGAAGCATCAATGAGGTGTGAAGAGTGTTGTAAGAAGTAACATGGTTGGCTTGTAATATTGGATATTTTTGTTGTTATTGTTTTTTATTGTGTTGATGCGTTTGTTAGAGACTACTTTGTAGTTGTATGATAAAAACAGATGGATACACAAAGTTTGTTATTTGAAGAATGATGCATGCACATTTGTATATTTTGAGTGATCTTATATGGTGGTTGATATGTTTATTATGTTTGTGATTATTACTTTAGTGTATGTAGATTGATACGATAAGAAAATTGGCATATGCACATGTGCATAATTATAATTACACCCCCCCCCCCTAAAAACATAAACCCACCACCCCATACCCCAAAAAAACCTAACTCTCCCTCTCACCATATCTAAAAATTAAGCCCTAAAGCTAAACTCATCAAAAAATATAACTATAACAATGAAAGCACATGTGCATGCAGTACACGTTTCTTATTTTATAGGTCTTATATAGAGTTGTTTGAAGTTTATTTATGTTTGTTGTCAATTGTCATACACATGTTTTATTTTCAATTTATGTTATAATATGCATAATTAAACACTTTACGACTTCGAGTGTATTTTATATATCACTTTGTGTCCATTTAATGATCATTGAATAGAATTTTTGACCCCTTATATATAATATCGCGTCCATTTAATAATCATTTAGTTATGGTAATTGACAATTCATTCAAAAGTGCGATTTAAGAGTGAAATGCACATGTGCATACGGTGTATTTCTGTATATATATAACAGTGAAATGCACATGTGCATCAGGATGACGTCATATGACGTCACAAGCCATTTTTTTATTTTTTTATTTTTTTTATTTTTTTTCGAATTAATAATGCAAAATAATCATTTTGGTGTTTTTACTTTTTTTATTTTTTTATTTATTTAGGTTATATAATTGTTTTTTAATTTTTTGATGGAGGGGTTTTTTGTAGACACCTTCATATTTACAAAATTGCCACCTGTTCACACTGGTTCTTTGGTTCTCTCCCTAAATGGTGGTTCTCAAATGATCCAAATCCTATATATATATATATATAGGTAGAGGATCCGGTAGGAAAATTGTTTTGTGTAGGAAGTGTAAGAAGTATTTTCAACCATTAGATCAAATCTAATTAAATCTTTAGATGAAGGGCATTATAGACTTTTTGCCATTTTTTTATTTATTATAAACCCACTAAATTAGCAACTAATATCTAGATATTTATGAAGATTAATCATCCTAAATTAACTAATTATTCATTATTTTTCATAAAAATCATAAGATATCCATATCAAATAAGTTGATCAATACCCAAAAACTTGTTCGATTCTTCAAACATATAACCCATCTCTATCACTTGTTCGATTATTCAAGTCATGACAGAAGGTTAACATCAGGAGTGTTTTATAATAACGTCAGGAGTGTTTTATAATGAAAGAGAAACTAATATGCATTAATAAGGAGTGTTTTATAATATCATCGGAAGTGTTTTATAATAACATCAAGAGTGTTTTATAACGAATCAGTAGTGCTTTATACGAATCAGTAGTGTTTTAAAAACGAATCATGAGTTTTTTTAACAGATATGAATCATGTTTAGTAAAAAAACACTATTATTCGGTTAGATCAGCAAAAAAAAAAAAACTATTACTTTAAACCCACTATTATAGAAGATGAAGAATAACTGGTGCAAAGAAGGTTTTGTGGTTCTATTTGTTTTTTTCTTTTTGAATGATGAACAAGTTTGAATGTATGAGAGAAATTATAATCATTAATAAAATTAAGATTAAAATTAAGATGAGGGAGAAAGAGGAGCATGATTTAAGGGTGAGAGTCAAATGGTTTCTTTATTAAAATACAAGAAAATGGCATTACTACCCTCATTTAAAACACTTATTGGACCATCCTACCCTTAATTATTAAAATATAATTAGTAGAATCCTAACAAACCCAAACTTTTAATCTTAACCATCCATTTCTAAATCCAATGGTTGAAAACACTTCCTACACAAATCAATTTTCCTACAGGAACCTTACCCTATATATATATATATATATATATATATATATATATATATATATTGCAAAGCTAATAATCCTACATGTCATAATATTATGCAATCTATCCTTTGAGAGATGCCACATAGGATGTGATGTGGCAACTCTAGACCAATTAAAAAAAAGAATAAATATGGTTTAACCTAATCTATTAAATACATAATATACTAAATGTAAATATTAAACCTTTATTATTTTCACTCTTATGTTTCTACCCATAACTTTTAAACGTTAATATCTTTTATATACGAGATTTTTTAAAGAAAAAATTACAACAAATTAACGAGCGTTTTATTATCTTTCCAACGAGTACTATAATGCTATATAAAAAACGGAGAAAAAAAAACGACTATTTTTTGTAACCCGATAGGTATTGTGTCAGGTTTGGGATTAGTTTAAAAAAAATTGTGGGTTTGGGTTGGGCCTGGGATTAGGTGATACCCGACCAATTACCCGAAACCAATACCCAAATACCCGAACTATATACCCGATCATATACCCATGAATTTTTTAACGCATCACATAACCCTTAGACTAATGCGTTCAATATTTCAATAAATAACTTTTTTTCCTTATTTCATGTTAGTTCTTTTTAGAATGATCGATTACAAACTTCCGAATTCATTTGACATTATATAATATTTTGTAATGGCACTAGATTTATACCCCGACGCAGAGATTCGTTTTTTTTTTTATATTTGAATATGATAACTTATGGTAGAGATTTGTTTAAAATAAATAATAATAATAATAATATTCATTAATTATATATTGACAAGTTATTAATTATGTTGTCATATTAGATATTTTATTATGTAATATTAGATATTACCGGGACGCTTCCGGGATAAAAACTAGTAATGATGATATTTTCAACAAAATCTGCAAGAAAATCTTAATGTTATATTGTTATTTGATACGTTTTAAGATAATGACGAGAATCAATTTTTAAACGCAAAATTCGAAATCCACGGAAGGAACAGTACAAGAAAAGTCAAAAAAACGAATCCAACTATGATGCTAAATAATGACACTTAAAAATTGTATACTTTTACAAGGTTATAATTATAAAATGAGTAAATTTTAACCATCATTATTCATTAAACTCATTTAACCCCTAAAGCACAAAGAGGAATCTTCTAGCATTTCAAACTTTGGCGTTTAAATTCTATACTATTTTGGCCCTTGATAGGAACATTGTTAACATTAATAGTTGAATTTAAGGGTATATAAGTCATTTACACACAAGGGCTATTATAATATATTAATACTCGTGCTTATTGAATAGTAACTGTATTTATGAGGCCTGACCCACCATGTTTACAAGGTTATTTATATAGTAGATTAGGATTCATAATCAAATGATGTTGCAGATCAGTTGGTGTGGATGTTGTTTGTGTTTGTTTGAGACCCGGGTTCGACTCAGGCTGGGTCCATTTTTAAAATTAGTTTTTTTCTTTTTTTAACCATTCCACCTGTCTGGACACGCGGCCTTTTCTCATATTATGACCGATCATATACACACAGACACAGACACACACACTCCATTTCCTTTCTCATATTATGACCGATCATATACACATAGACCCCAGCACTCAGCTCCAAAGGCACCGGAGCCACCGAAGAAGAAGCTGCTTAGGGGGTCGCATGCTCGAAAGAGGACATGTTTGCCCACTGTTGATGGATTCTTAGCTTATTCTGATGAGGATTTTGATGTCGAGGCTCCCTCTACTTTCAAGACTGGTGGTCCATCCCAGCCACCCTCCGACACCTCACTACCCACTGCCTTTGAGCCGACCCCCGTACGTCACGCTCACTATACTGTGCGGGACAATATTGGTTTTCATGACACACAGCTATGGGTGTTACGTGGGAGGGTTCAGGAGATCGAGGATGACCTGTATATGACAGGTAAGACCAGGGATCCCATTCTATATTGACTGGCTGAGTTAGGTACCCGTATGTATGAGGGCAGTTGTCTTTATTATTCATATCGATCCTAATGTGTAAATTAAGTAGGTGGGGCTATGGTTAGGTTACACTTAGCACTCAACAATTTTGTTTGTAATTAGTTTCTTAAATATTATAATTAATGAAAATATTAATATGTTTATGTATCTATTAAGGGAACGAAAGTTACTACTAAGTTGCTACCGATTGTAAGTGGTAAGTGGTAACTAAATACATAGAAGTGACATGGTCCAGTAATCTATACATATAATAAACCAAAGCCATTTTAATGACATGGCACTCAAAGAGACATTCTTCTCCTTGAGTGTGCCATGTGTCATCCTATGTGGCATTGAGATATTTTAGGAAAAAAAATTTAAAAATAAAATTGGATTTTCCTATCTTATGTTTTCTCCCATTATTTTTAAACGTTAATATCTTTTATATACGAGATTTTTTAAAGAAAAAAATTACACCAAATTAACGAGCGTTTTATTATCTTTCCAACGAGTACCATAGTGCTATATAAAAAACGGAGAAAAAAACGACTATTTTTTGTGAGGTTTTGTTCATACAGGAAACAAAACACAAAGTGTTCAGGTAAATCATTAATCATGTATAGGCAAGCCAATAATTATGTTCAAATCAGTAAATATGAATTCTATTTTCAACATGCGTTAGCATTGGAGTTATACATTGTTTTAGGTTATATATTAATATATTAGAGTTATACATTGTTTAAGGTTAGGAGTTAACATTAGAGATACATTTTTAATTGTTTTAGGTTAGGTGCTACCCGGAGTATTTGGATCAATGAGTCTTGGTGTTTATTAATGGAATGTAGGGTTTTTTTATTACTGTGTGCAAACAATTGAATAACATTTCTTTGAATTGTGTTAATCTAGATATTAAAAGTGGCGTGGTGGGCAGACCAGGTAGCAGGTATGAGTGGGTTAGGGTGACCCAAAACACTTTTTTTCTATTATATTAAATAGAATTATAAGTAACTAATGTCTTTATTATTATTGAAAACAATTTTATGTTTTATCACAATAATAATCAGAATTTTTGGATGATACGTCTACTTCTATAAAACAGACTTTGGGCGACTTTCATCCCAACCAGTTCTCTTCTTGATTGAGTTTATGGTTCTCACACAAAAAGTTTGAATCAATATTTCCCACAAGATTTTCATGATATTACATACAAATTAACAACTTAAATTTTATCAACTATATATTTTCATGGTAAGCAATGGTTAATAGCTATTATACACATTATATATAAGCGAATTGCGTAACTGGTTTTAATCGAGTAATATGATTAATAGAAGATTTGGATGTTTGATCAATTAAGTTTCATGGGCTTCATCTCCAATCTTCATTTTCTCGAGAAATGTCTTTCCTTTGAGCTTGCCTGAGAAGAACTCCTTGAGGTACTGCTCCATTACGAGTGTTCTATACAATGGTTGGTTTCCAGTCTTCATTAGTAGGCTCTTTGCAGGTCCAACCTCTGCTTCAAGCTTTAGATTGAAGAATGTGGCCAATGACATCCTTTCATTCGTTGCATTAACAGTTGCTCTATGCTCAATGCTGTTGTATACGCCATTGCTCATTATCTGTAAATCCATATAATCAATTGTTTGGGAGTTATTTTGGATTTGTGCGTTTTAACATTTCCATGGTACAATCTTGAAAGTTGATTACAAAAGTTTTCTGAACGAGTTCTTTAATGCAAAAGCCGAATATAAACCTAAAAATAAGTAACTGCTAAAACCATTTTAATGACATGACACTCAAAGAGGCATTCTCTTCTTTGAGTGTGTCATGTGTCATCCCTTGTGGCATTGAGATATTTTAGGAAAAAAATAATTTAAAAACAAAATTGAATTTTTCTATCTTATATTTCTTCCCATAATTTTTAAACGTTAATATCTTTTATATACGAGATTTTTTAAAGAAAAAAATTACACCAAATTAATGAGCGTTTTATTATCTTTCCAACGAGTACCATAGTGCTATATAAAAAACGGAGAAAAAACGACTATTTTTTGTGTGGTTTCGTTCATACAGGAAAAAAACACAAAGTGTTCAGGTAAATCATTAATCATGTATAGGCAAGTCACTAATTATGTTCAAATCAATAAATATGAATTCTATTTTCAACATGAGTTAGCATTGGAATTATACATTGTTTTAGGTTAGATATTAATAGTAGAGTTATACATTGTTTAAGGTTAGGCGTTAACATTGGAGATACATTTTAATTGTTTTAGGTTAGGTGCTACATGAAGCTTTCCTGCATGTAACTATAAAGTGCATCATTCTATTTCATATGTAAAATTAATATGTCATATTAGATTTCTCAACCCCGGGACGTTCCCGGGGTATAATCTAGTGAAGAAATAATAGGCTGCTCAATAGTAAGTTAACCGATCATAAGTGAGAACTATGTACTCAGCGCAATAATTTAGCTCAGTGCCTCAGTGGTAACTATGCTCAATAGAAATTATCTAGTATCTATAAATATATATATATATATATATAAAAGAATTGATGTTTGCTGATATGACATTCAATGGTGGCTTCACCCTCTCTTAAATGTGCCACGTGACACTCTCTATGAATTAAAAAAACAATCTATCTATAAAACATCTCCTCCTTCAACCAAACCCCTAAACACACAATTAATCTCCATCTCTTCTCCCCACTTCTCTCTCCCTTAAGAAACCCTAAGCCAATCGAAATAATTGTGCCGCTCTCAAGAAAATAATATTTTCCCCTTCGGCCACTCTGTGCTTCGGTGCTTCCTCCGAAAAGATAATATCACGTTTCCTTTTTTTCTTTTTTTGGGCCTTTGAAACGTGAAGGTCACGTTGCTTTTCTTTTTATTTTATTTTTTTTGCATTATTATTATTATTATTATTATTATTATTATTTTTATTATTATTATTATTATTATTATTATTATTATTCGTCACTCTCCTCCATCACTGACTTCCCAATCGATCTGCTCTCGATTTTCAGTAAAGCCACACAGGTATGCTCTACACTATTCACACAAACCGTAAACAATCATATTATTATATATAATTCGATAATTATAGATCTAAAGTCTAAACCTTTTGTTGTACCTCCCTTAATCATGCAATCAAATGCAAACATGCGCCTAACACGCGTAAAAGTTCACTAAGTCTACCATACAATGCATACATAGCGTAAACGAGTCCGAACACGTGTTCTCATGTTATTAGACATGCCCCGGGGTTCCTAACATGTTCCTAGGTGTCAAACCATGTTTCGGGATGTCAAAATACACTTACAATAGCAAAACACACGATTAGGAATCAAACAGGCATTTAGGAAATCAAACAGGCAATTAGGAGCTGTAATCGCCTGTTGTACACTTGAGTAGAGGGCTAATCGCCCCTAATGGCATGCGAGTAGGGCTACTCGTCCCTTTTATAGGCGAGTAGACCCTCCTACTTGCCCTGTAGCATCAAGCCACATTTCGCGCGTTCAATCCTCCAAATCAGATCCGAAACATGTAAAAACACCCAACATCAAACCCACATCATTAAACAACCCCTTGCAAGTAAAAACCCCAAATTTATCATCATTCTAACAACCCTAATTGCAAGCATTTCCTAAAATATCATAATTTTATGTAAACATCACATCAAGCATGCAAAACTTACCCTAAATGGCAGATATCCAGATTTCATCACATAACAACGTTGCACAACAACATCCTACTGTTTCTACATCATCCTAGAGTAAACCCTAACATTATACAATCACCAAAACATACTACAACATCCTAAATCCTTCTAAATCATTCAAACGGGTCAAAATGCATATTAGCATCAAAACACAACAAACAACCTTCAAACTCATAGATAAACATCCTAACAACTCAGTTATATCAGAAGTGCATCAAACACATAAGAATCCTCATGTTTTAATCATAAAAATCATATCTTGCATGATAACATCACATAGAACAAGTATGAAGGTTTAGATTTATTTTAAAACTGTTTTAAAAGGGTTTTCAAAGACACAAACATTACAAAGCTAGGTCTGGACCTTTAGGGATCAATATAATAACATGACAAGGGTTTAGGATGGATAACACACCTTAGGTTTTGCTAGATAATGATGTGTAAAGCTTGATAGGATTGATTCTAGGGTAAAAACGTGTTCTAGAGGGTGATTATGGTGTGAGGGAGGCTTGGGGCGAGTTAGGGTTTCATAAATAATGTTTTGCAACACAAGGGTGGTATTTATAGGTGTTTCTAGTCGTTCCAGAGGTTACAGGCGAGTAGAGGCAGCAAGAGGCAATTAGAAGCTCCTAATCGCCTCCCCTTCAGGAGAGTAGGGCTCTAATCGCCCCTGCAACAGGCAATTAGGCCTCCTAATCGCTTGCTGCAGGGTGTTATGGGTTTTCGACGCGTTAAACACTATTTTAACACATATAAGCACGTATTCACATTCACAAGTCACATAATGATTATAAACACATAATGCATGATAACTAACACCTTCACATTCATTCACCAATTTCCGGGACTCGAGACTTGCGTGTGTGCATTAACCCCGACGATTATACCAATCACCAATCCTTTTACACATGGTTATGGACCGACTCCCAATGATCTCTAGGATCATTGTAATGACTCATGATTCCCAGAACCATCAAAACAACTCAAGTGGTCCGGTTAAGTATACGATATGCATGACTCGCTAAGATAGACTTAATAGTTTGACCAATGTTACTAACCTGAGTTTGCCAGCTGTCACAGCTAGGCTGAAGGTGATATCGGAAATAAGCCCTAGTCGGAGTTCTGGGCGTTTTGGCCATTAGGCGGCCGTTAGGTAGGCCTAGGCGCTTATTTATTTTATTTTATATTTTTGAAATTTGAAGGGGGATTGAACCATATATTCATATTATAGATGGATGAAGAACAATTAAAGGATTAGAACATACCTTAATAGATGAATCAATGCTTTAACAGAGAGTTGGATGGAGTGGCTGTGTTTTATTAGGGTTTATTAGAAGGTTGGATGTAGAAGAAAATGAATAGTTATGAGCTTAATAAAAGGATTGGTTGAAAAGTAGAACTTGACAGCTCATGCATTGAGAATTACATATATATAAATATAATAATGTGTTTCTTATATATTAAAAGTTAAAATCTACTTGTACCATATGTTCTAGATATATTTTATTAAAAAGGCAAGGCTTATTGCTTATAATATAAGGGTCATTCTAATTAAACCCCCCAACTTCTAAATCAACCCCTTAATCAAAGCGCCTCGCTTAGGCCTAAGCGAGGCGCTTGGGTTAATCTTTTTCAGGAATTTTAGTCTTTATGTCTAATCAGGCAGCCAGGTGCCTCGCTTTGGCCAAAGCGAGGTGCCTGGCTGCCTGATTAGACATAAAGACTGAGATTCCCCTGAAAACGATTAACCCAGGCGCCTCGCTTAGACCTAAGCGAGGCGCTTGAGAGTTTGATTAAACGTAAAGCTTGATATTCTCTCGAAATAATTACCCAGGCATCTCGCTTTGGCCTAAGCGAGGCGCCTGATCCCATCAGATTTTGGCTATAAATTCATTCGATTTCATTATAAACTCATTCGATTTCAATTCTTTATCCACAACATATAACATGTCGTATTACGACTTAATTTTCGGTGATTCTTACGACTCTAATTCATATAATGTCGAGGAGGGTTTGTCATATAATGTCGAGCAGGGTCGGTCATATAATGTCGGGCAGGGTCGGTCTAGTAATGTCGAGGAGGGTCGGTCATATAATGTCGGGGAGGGTCGGTCTAGTAATGTCGAGGAGGGTCAGTCTGGCATTCGTTACAGTGACAATGCCGTACAACTGGACTTGAATACACATTGGAAGGACACGTATGAATTTGAAGACGAGCCTAGTCAACCTGCATATGGTTATACTTACGACGCTTACGGTGGTGATGACACATTTGAAGAACAAGACTATACGCACTATGAAGACATCGCTGTCGATGAGAAGCGGGTAGAAGATCGGGAGGAAGGACCTAACCCGATCAACCTTTGGTTCGAGACTAACCGGACATTTTCGACACGCGATGAGTTGGTCGAATGGGTACATGATACGGGAATGGCAAATGGTGACGTCATAGTTATAAAAAGATCGAAGAAAAGAGGAGAATATTTCGTGAAGGTATATATTTCAGTCACTATTGTTTTTAAGATATTAACAAATGCGTATTTTATAAATTGTTATTTAAAAAACAACAATAAACTTAACTTATAAATTAGTTACTAAAAACACGTGTTTTATCGTTGGTGAAGGTTAATTCCCTATGGGTGCACCAGTGGTTTTCGGGTCACACACCTTTAGGATTACGTTTCTCCTTTGCTAAGAGTATTGTTAATTTTTAATTAATAAACTTTTTTATAATTTATTATTTAAAAAAGTTATAAAAAAAAACTTATTTTCTAATAAACTTATTTTTGTTAAGGTTGTATTTCAATGCACTCTTGGGGGGGGGGGAGCATATGAGTGTGGCTTTGGTGAGGAAGACGGGTAGCAAAAAAATTGGTTGCCCGTTTAAGTTGACAGGGGTGTTTGAAACTCGGACACGGGTTTGGAGGTTAAAGGTGAAAAACCCGACGCACAACCACACTCCCTTTGAACACTTAGAGGGTCACCCGTATGCCAGAAGGCTTTCTGTGGATGACAGACAACTGGTCGGGCAGATGACAGAGAATGATGTTCCCAAGCGTAGCATCTGGAGAATGATCCTTTCAAAGAACCCGGAGAAAAAGACTACCCTGAAAGATATACATAATGCGGCTCAGATGATGAATGCTGAAAAGGCAGTCATTCCCAAAGGTACAATGGAGCACCTCGAATACTTTCTGACGGAGAGAGGATTCACCTACTACACGCGTGCAGATGAAACCACGAAGGCTCTCACGGATATTTTCTTCGTTCACAAACATTCATTTACTATGTGGTGCGCATTCCTGCATGTGCTGATGATTGACGCCACCTACAATACAAACATGTACAATATGGTGTTTGTTCAGGTAGTGGGTATGGCGTCGACAAACCAGTCGTTTTCGATTGCCCATGCGTTTATTTCTTCTGAGAAGATTGGTAACTACCTGTGGCTGTTGGAGAGGATAAAGTCTATGTTGGACAACTGTATGGAGCCGCGAGTGATTTTGACAGACAGGGACCTTGCGCTTATGAACGCGTGTGATCAGGTTTTCCCAAAGGCATACAAGTATCTCTGCCGGTTTCATATCTCGCAGAATATCAACAGGAACAACAAGAAGGAGTTCACGGATAGGGAGTGGAAGGAATTTGTTTGAATGTTTTGGTGGCGTGTGACTCTGCGACTGAAACCCTATACGAATACAATTTGGGGAAATTTCAGTTATATCTGGAAAAGATGGATCGTCTAGGTAAGTAGTTTTACATAATTACATATGTACTTGTTTACATACACACGCCTGACAAGTTTTGGTTATATTTTTCAGACGTTTTTTTCTACACGAAGAATAACTGGTTGGACTGGTTCCGTCAAAAGTTTGTGTCTGCGTGGACTAACCAAACGCTGAACTTCCGCCAGACCACTACCAACAGAGTTGAGGGCATGCATGCCAAAATTAAAAGTTACCTTCCAGGCAATCGCAACTCGTTGTCGACAATTGTGAAGTCCGTTGATCAAATGGTTGATAAGCAATACAGAGACATTGAAAAAGGTTTTGAAGAAAGCCTAAGAAAAACAATGAACCAGCACAAGAAGCAGCCATTGCTTGATAAGTTACTTCGGAAGGTTAGCAAACATGCTCTTCAGCTGATATACGAAGAGATCGACCGTCTTCAAACGTCCATGCGTCGTTACCATAACACTTGTGGATGCCAGCTTTATAATAGTTGTGCTTTGCCATGTGCCTGTCGTCTCGAGCAGTTACAACTTGATGGTAATTAGTACTAGTGTCAATATGATTTTACTACATAATTTATTACATGATTTAACTTTATAACATATGTTATTTTTTCAGGTCAGGAAATCCGTTTGTTCTCGATAGACGTGTTCTGGAGGAAGCTTGACTTCAAACCTGCGAAGACTGGTTGCGAAGATATAAATGTAGATAAGGTGTGGGCAGAATTAAAGGAAACGATTGATACAAAACCAGTTTTTACCCAGTTAAACTACCTGGACAAATTTGCACAAATCGTCACAGGCAACTACTCCCCCAATAAAGCGCCTGTTGTGCAAAAGAAAGCCCGTGGTCGTCCAACCAAGAAGCAGCAAGAACACAAGAGAGAACAATCTGCAAGAAAGAGCTTGCATATGCAGGTTGAAGAAAGTGGGTCCGACGAGGAGTTTGAATTTCCCTGGCACAGCTCTTTCGTACCATCACAAGAGGACCTCGTACGACCTTCCCAGTCCCAGCCATGCTCTCCTTACGCGCTTCACCGTCACAGCTCTTACATACCGTCATCGTCCATGGATATCGATTACACACGCAAAATTTTAATTATTATAAAAAAACCGGCATCGATTGTATAGTCCGTCCATGATGTACAACGATTTATGAATGTTCTTCAAACTCGGATGTTTGTACCGAAAACCACAAACGGCCAATTAAACCTACCCAAACGCGTTAAACAGAGTCTGGAACTCCAGGAAATCGATTAGACACGCGAAATTTTAATTAATATAAAAAAACCGGTATCGACTGTTTAGTCCGTGTATGACATATAACAATTTATGAATGTTCTTCAAACTTGGATGTTTTTACCGAAATCCACAAATACGCAAGAAACGAACCGAAACGCTTCAAACGAATTTTTTTTGGATTGGATACAACATAAAATTATTAAAAATTAATTAAAAATTTTTTTTAATCGACCAAAACTATTTAAAATGAATTAAAAAAATTATTTAAAAAAAAAACTCTTGAAGCGCCTCTCTTTGGCCAAAGCGAGGCGGCTGGGTTGGACGGTTACTCTACCGAAGCACCTCGCTTTGGCCTAAGCGAGGTGCTTCGTTTGGGTTTAAAAGCCAAAGCGAGGCTTCAGATCTGCCTCGCTTGGCTCTCCTTCTCCACACACACACACACACACACACCATAACTACCACCCTCCGCCGAACCACCGCCGTCCCCCATTCCGACAGCAGCCGCCGCCTTCCTCCACCACCATCTCCATATCCACCACACTCGAATCATCGGAGAAAGGTTAGTTATTGTTCTTGTTGGGGTTTCGGTGGGGAAGACGACCAAAGCGTCTCGCTCGTCTCGCTTTGGCCTCGGCGAGACGCTTTGGTTATTATTATTATTATTTTTATTATCATTATTATTATTATTATTATTATTATTATTATTATTGTTATTGTTATTATTATTATTGTTATTACGATTATTATTATTATTATTTCGATTATTATCTATATATATTAATAGAAAGACACTTCAATAGTGTCTTTCTATTAATATATATATTGGCCACTAACTTTTACGTTAACTTTATTTTCTGCCACTTACTTTTAAGTTAACTTTATTTTCTTCTAATTTGACCACCAAACTTAGACCAATAATTATCTATATATTGACATTTCAATAGGGTCTTTGTTTTAATATATATATTGGCCACTAACTTTTACGTTAACTTTATTTCTGCCACTAACTTTTAAGTTAACTTTATTTTTTTCTAATTTGACCACCAAACTTAGACCAACAAACTTTTAGCTTTTAGGATTTAAAACTTTGGCCACTAACTGTTAGCTTAACTTTATTTTCTTCTAATTTGACCACCAATCTTTTAGCCTTTTGGATTTCAAACTTTGACCACCAAACTTTTAGCTTTTAGGATTTCAAACTGTGACCACTCAACTTTTTAAAACTTGCGTTGCACTTTGGCCAAAATTTTAGCTTTTAGGATTTCAAACTTTGACCACCAAACTTTTAGCTTTTAGCCGCGAGTATTTTTTTGAAGCCAACGCAAGAATAATAGTCACTTAATATTATCTTTATGTCCACGAAACCCTCCACGCAACAGGAGCTCCCACAGTGGCGTACGATCTTAACGTTCGCCAAACACTCAACGCAACAGGAGCTGCCGCCGCGTTTCGCACAACAGCCGCACCCGCGGCGAAGCGCGGGCAACTAATACCTAGTTATTATTATTATTTCGATTATTATTATTATTACGATTATTATTATTATTGTTATTATTATTATTACTAATATTATTATTATTATTATGATTATTATTATTATTTATTATTATTATTATTATTATTTTTATTATTATTGTTTTTATTAGTATTATTATTATTATTACCATTATTATTATTATTATTATTATTATTGTTTTTATTATTATTGTTTTTATTATTATTATTATTATTACTATTATTATTATTATTATTACGATTATTATTATTGTTTTTATTATTATTATTATTTTTATTATTATTATTTCGATTATTATTATTATTACGATTATTACTACTAATGTTATTATTATTATTACTAATATTATTATTATTATTATTAAAAATGTTGTATCGAATGATAAGATATGAAAAGAAGGGATGAGCCTGGTACGGTATTGGTTCGGTATCGGTATCGGTATTTTACCTTAAAATACCGATACCATACCGATCCCCTACCGATACCGAAAATACCGAAACCGAAACCCCTAAATGTGGGTACTGATACCGAACACCCTAGGTTCGGTACGGAATCGGTATCGGTTTCGGTACTCGGGGCTATATGCGGAAGACTGACATCGACCTGGTATGATGGTCTGTCTTCGGCGTATTTTACAAAATTATTTATTATAATTATTATTACTATTATTATTATTAATAATTAAAAATTATTGTTTACATAGATATGGAGGCAGGTTTTTCAGACGGGGCTTTCGGTGGTGGAGATGACGTTGGGTCGTCTGCACCGAGGCCTGCGCCGAAGAGGAGGCGACGGGCTCCACCACCGGACCTCTTACAGGACCACCCGTACCTGCACTTTGAGGAGGGGTATAAGGATGCGCGGCGCAACTGCACGAAGCTGCGTCATATGGCTGTCGACCCTCAAATGTACATCAGTTGGCCTCTTCTGGAGAGGGTCGGCGAAACCGGGAGGGCGAACGACTTTGTGGGGTTTGACACTCCATGGCGTCGTCTCTTTGACATAGCCCAGGAGCCTTCTTACCGGGCGTTGACGATAGAGTTTCTGTCGTCGTTCGAGGTACTGGATCCGTCCCAGAACTCGAACCCAGCTGAGACTTTTCGCCTCATCCGATTTCAGTTGGCGAGGCACTGGCAGCAGCTGACCTATGAGGTATGTTATTTCAATTATCTGTCATTTTATTATTATGTTACCAAAAGTTGTTAATATTTACAATTATTTTTTGCAGGAGTTTGCTGTTGCTTCGGGGTTGTACACAGCCCCGGAGACTGAGACTGCTTTATACCAGGACGCTCTCAAGAGGGTGGATAGGGCGACCCTAGTCAGATTTTGGAGGTACATCGCCACTTCGCACTTTGGTGCGAATTATGCGAAGGCGACGTCGATTAGCGACCCCCTGTACTATTAGTTTCAGCATGCGATCGCCACCTCTATCGCAGCACGGGGAACAGCCGGGAGAAGGTCAACCAGAGTGGCCTTTTCTTTTTATACTGTTTGATTATGCGGCAGCCGTGCAACTTAGCCGCGTCCCTGGTCGAGTACTTTAAGTGTTGCCACATGCGCCAGGCTCGCTCACATTTCCATGGCCGGGCGTTCATCACTTATATCGCGCGTCGTCTGGGGATCTCGCCAGATACTGACCCTTAGCTGTTGCCCAAGATCCTATCGGTGGAGCTCGGTGACGCCAATGCCCGGAGCATGGGGATCCTGTTCGAGGTCTCGAAGGGTGTACAGCGGTTTCGAGCTATCGGAACCAAGAGGGCTTTTGAGCCGGCCCCCCTTCCTACTTTCGCTGATATACCGGCCTACACTGAGTTGCGTCCGGGATATCCTCTGCTGGTGGACATGGCGGGTCACGACGACGATGCTGATGCTGACGACGATGACGGCCCCCCACCTCCTCCGTCGCCACCACAGCAGCAGTACCCCCGTTATATATATGATGACCTCACTCCTGCTGCGCGTTACGTGGCAGAGGACATCGATCTCCGCATTGGTGAGCTCCGGGAGATTCGGGAGTGGACGGTCGACTCGATACAGGCGATGGCCTCGCATTGGCAGGTAGAGTTACGCACACCACCAGGGGCCCCACCACCACCACCGTGGTAGACTTTTTTTACTTGTATTTTTTTTGTATGGACAAACTTATTATTATTATTATTATGCACTTGATCTTTTGTTTATATATATGTTGTCTGTTTTGAATGTTTAATTGTCTAATAAATATTAAACCCATAAATAATAAATGAACTAACACCCAATTATAAATTGCAAGCCAGTAAAACCAATGAGATCAAAACAGTAAATATCCGATTAATAGGTTAAAGTTAGGATTACTTGATTAATTATAGTTTGATTAGGGTTATCACGTTTTTTAAATTTAAAAAATAATTAACCTGATTAAAAGGTTACTTAAATTTAATAAAAAAGTTTAAAAAAAAAACACTTCAAAACAAACACAAAAAACCACCCAAAACCCTCCCAACACAAAAAATGTCCAGGTTCATTCCCACTTGTGCCAAGCGCCCCGCTTAGGCCAAAGCGAGACGCTTGGAATACCTTTTTCAAATTCCCATGCTACCTCGGATGTAGCCTTACATATTGATTTGACTGAAGCGCCTTGCTTTGGCCTAAGCGAGGCACTTCAGAGGGGAGTTGAAATAGAATTTTGGGGGGGTGCCAATAGACGGACCCTAATATAATTATATTATTAATTATACATGCCAATGTTTGAATTTAGGTAGTTAATTTATTATATTTAACATATTTTCAAAAAAAAAAACACTTAAATCTGTGTATATATAACATAAGTATAAAAATTTCAAGTATTATGTGTGTTTATCTTAACATATTTTCAAAAAACACCTAAATCTAGGTATATGTATATATATAAAATACGTATAAAAATTACAAAACGCCTAATTTCGCCTAGTCCCGACTAGTCCCTAGGCTAGACCTCGCCGCCTGCCTAGCGCCTAGCTCTTTCTACAACCTTGCTTCCGGGTAATAACTAGTTAGTAATATAGTAAGAGCATTCTCGTCAACTCCACTAAATATCCTCTATCAAATTACACTAAAAATCACTATTTTACCCTAAAATTTTCTCTCTCGTTCTTAAACAAATAATACTTTTTCCTTCTTTTGTAATTACATTTTCTCTCTCCTCACTCACAACTATTTACAAAAATATTAAAATATTTATAGGGTGAACAATGCTTTCACCAAATATTATCTCTCTCCTTAACTCACAATCACTTACACTCATCCCATATAATTTTAGGGACACACTCACATACTTTTGGTGTATCAAATGGGAATGCTCTAATACCTACTTACTACTGAGGCTATTACCGAGCAGTGGTGGTGAAGATCCAAAAACTGGTTTCTTAGGACTTGGATGTTGACTAGCTCGATTAGATCTTTGAATTAATGAACCTGCAAAACGAATAAACCGTTGGGCTCGCCATAGAGGATGATGGAGGACCTCTCTGTAACCACCATCCGGCGTGAAGATAAGTATTTGCTTTAGAAAGAGAAAGTAAGGTTTGGAGTGTAGGTTCATGTGTGTTACCTGTACTTGAAATAGAGGTATTTATACTAGTCAGAGATGTTGTACTTCTGTGAGGCTCGGACTAGTTGTACTATTCTTCGGTGTATTTGACTTCCGGATCTAGATTGTGTTGAACATCTCCTTTGGAGGTTGACTTGCACATATTGGCCGCGGCTCATCTAAATGGCTAAATGAGTCTTAGGTTCGGTATAAACCCTTTATACCTCTTCAGGTGTATTACTAAGACTTTCAATAAATACTTTTGATTGGTACTAATAATCATCGCCATCAATTATACAATTTAGAGTTGTGAATTTTACCTAACTCGTTATGATAATTCGACCCTCTATGTAAAGGAATTCATTTGGTACAACGAATTAGAATTTCGATTTCATCGAAAAAATATTCTCGTTTTCTTAGAGACATCTGGTCTTATCCGATTATTTACTTCGTACCCATGCAATACTTTAATATTGAAGTGAGTCACAAACAATAATTCAGAATGCCATCCAGTGCATTATGGAAACACTACTACAATTGTTTGCAAAATTCGCAGTTATAATAAGCAAAAGACGCGGGTTTTAGCTACTTGAACCGTGACTTTTGCTATTTACTTGAACCGCGACTTTAAGCCAACACTTTTTAACCTAGATACCAACCATCCCAATCTTCATTCAACAACCGTCACCATTCACCACCCTCTTCCTATTCTTAGTCAACATTCACTTCTACCATTAATGACTTTTAAGGTTAGTAATTTTTTATATTTAATCATCTTAGTGTTTCTTTTTCTTGTGTAATACTAATATTATTTGTTTAACTTCTATATTTGTATAATTAAAATTTATAATTTTTTTTTTCAATTTTTATCACTAGATTATAATCAAACTTTATTATATATATATATATATATATATATATTTACAAATATATATGTGTGCATGTATATATCCCGCTGTAGGTTAACCCTTTAGAATATACGTCATACCCGTTCAAAATTTATCTAATAGAGATAAATTTTGAATAGTCCCCGTTCGGGACTGCTTTTTGAATATTGTATCTCATTTAGATATGTATACATTTTAACGAGGCGGCATTTAAGAAAAAAATCGGCTGGTATTTCCTCTACTCCCACGAGTTTGCGGTTTTACGAATGCTTGGGGAGTTAGGGGGGAAATGCTGCCGATTTTTTCTTAAATGTCGTCTCGTTAAAAGTATACATGTGAGATAGAGTATTCAAAAAGTGGGTTAGCATCCACCACCTTAGAGCACCGATTTACATCATATGCATATGTTCATATCATTTATTTGTACATTTTAATTTTCAGATGGATCGTGATGACTGGATGTACAAACGAAGTCGTACTGATGCAGTTTATATGGCGGGGGTTCGGAATTTTATTAACGTCGCAGAAGCTCATAGGGTGAATGCAGGAGATCATTTAATTTTTTGTCCTTGTGCATCGTGTACAAATTTCCAGAAACTTGATATTGAAGAAATAAAGTTTCATTTGTTAAGATATGGTTTTATGCCTAGATATACTTGTTGGTCAAAGCACGGGGAATCGCTTGCTTACCGTGGCACGTCGTCACTCAATGCAGACAATGATACAAGTAATAATAACAAACGCAATATTGATCACGAAAATGACGTTTTGAATAATGACAATGATAACTTATTGAATCATGACAATGATAACTTAAACGATATATATAATGATTGAGAGACTAACATTGGTGATGACGAGCAAGATAAATTAAGACAATTACTTGAAGATGATTTAAAACCATTGTATGATGGTTGTGAGAAGTATTCAAAACTCCGTGCTATTTTAAGAATGTCTACCTTAAAGTCAACACACGGATGGACTGATAAGAGTTTCACAGATCTATTGGTGCTATTAAATGACATGCTTCCTGAAAGTAACGAGTTACCACTTTCGTTATACCAAGCAAAAAAAAAAATGACGTGCCCAATGGGATTAGAAGTTAAAAGAATACATGCATGTCCAAATGATTGTATGTTGTATACAAAAAGAGTTTGAAAATGATCATACGTGTTCTAAGTGGTGCGTCTAGATATAAACGTAAACGTGAAACAGATGAAGTTGATGATGTCTTGTCGAAAAATGGACCACCGGCAAAAATGTTGTGTTATATCCCTATTATACCTAGACTGAAACGGTTATTTGCAAATGAGAAAGAAGCAAAATTGTTACCTTGGCATTCAGATGACCATTTAAATGATGGAAAATTAAGACATGTGGCTAATTCACCTCAATGGAGAACTATTGATATTAGGTATCCAGAATTTGGTAACGAGATCAGAAACATACGGTTTGGACTTAGCTCGGACGGGATCAACCCTTTTAGAAACATGAGTAGTCGTCATAGTACGTGGCAGTTCTTCTTTGCATCTACAACCTTCCACCGTGGTTATGTATGAAAAAAAATACATAATGATGTTGTTGTTGATTCAAGGTCCGAAACAACCCGGTAATGACATTGATGTTTATTTATATCCATTGATAGATGACCTTAAAACTCTATGGAGTCCGGGTGTCAACGTATACGATTCTTATAAGAAAGAATATTTTGATTTGCGTGCCAAGATTTTTTGCACCATAAGTGATTTTCCAGCATATGGCAACTTGTCAGGATACAATACGAAAGGTAAACTAGCGTGTCCTGTTTGTGAAGATGACACGAGTTCGATGCGGTTAAATAATTGCAGAAAAACTGTTTACATGGGACATCAAAAGATTCCTTCCAGATAATCATGATTTTCGGGATAGAACGGTGGAGTTTGATGGAAAAGCTGAGCATAGAAATGTAAGGAAATAGTTTGATGCGTTTTTACGAGTTAGAAATTTAAAAGTCGTATTAGGGAAACGAAAAAAAAGAAGTCGATCTTCACGAGCTAGAAAGGAAAGAAAACCGTCCTGAACCAGTAGGCATTTGGAAAAAAAGTCTATCTTTTGGGACTTGCCTTACTGGAAGCATTTACAAGTTAGACACTGCCTGGAAGCATTTACAACCAATATATGAAACACTAATTTGTTGTATATCATCTTCATATACCA
Source organism: Ambrosia x helenae (assembly GCA_030844895.1). Lineage (NCBI taxonomy): Eukaryota > Viridiplantae > Streptophyta > Magnoliopsida > Asterales > Asteraceae > Ambrosia > Ambrosia x helenae. The sequence goes on from JAUTDX010003608.1 coordinate 30,793, forward strand.
ATCGCTTACATAAACAACTGTCCATTGCTGAAAGTTTCTGTCCATTGTTGTATATCATCTTCGCTTACAAATCGCTTACATAATAGTTCTGTGAAACTGTCCATTGCTGAAAGTTTCTGGTTTCCAAAGTTGTAGACTTTTTTTTTTAAATTGTAATAAATAAATATGAAATAAAACGTTATGCCATTGCTGAAAGTTTCTGTCCATTGTTGTATATCAATGACTTTAAACATGTTCGGGATGGGAATGGTTCTGATCGCTAGTCAACTGATTAGCTGGAAGATTAATATTTTAATTGAATTATAATGGTTTTATGTAGTTTTACATATATACCCTTAAGATCTTAACAAATGACTGGTTGGATTTGTTGTAAAAATCTGTTAAGTTTAACTAAGTTCATATTTAGGTTGTGAAATCTGTTGTTCAGAAGTTTCAAAGCACGGTCAAAGGCACAGAAAAACGGGCCAAAGGCAAAGAGAAACAGGCGAAACAAGCCAAAGACAAAGAGAAACAGGCGAGACAAGCCAAAGGCAAAGGAAAAGAGGTCAAAGATAAAGAAAAAACAAGCTGAAGCTCAAATGACAGATCAAGAAAAACATGCCAAAAAAGTAAGTTTAGAGTTGAAGGTGGTAGAAATCAGAGAGGAGTGGTATCAAAATATGGTTCGTCAACTAGGTGCATACATTCAAGGCGACTGGGCTACCACATTTCCGTTTTCAAACTACGAGACTATGTTTCCTACCGAGGCTGTTTCCTTTATTGAGGCTGAATTGATTTTAGCGCTATTCGCCAATGAATTGGTTGATCTCACTATTGTGTTATGGTTTACTTCTTAAGTTATTATTACTATTAACATTGTTTATATTTAACTTAAAACATTAATTTATTTTTTTTCTTTGTTTACGTGTAACATCCCAAATTTCTTAAACCTTGCTTTTCATTAATAAGAGCACATGTGACTTTTATTTATCCGAATGAAATACGAAATTGATCGATGTCGTTGGGTCAATAAAAAATAATAAGAAAATAGTAGTATATGGAAGTTGAGTCGTCTCACAGGGAATTGGTGAAAAGAGTAGTTTTGTAAAGTGGACTATTAACTAGAACCTAATTGCTTTGTTTTTGAATTAAAATTTAGAAAATGAATATGAAAAGTTGTAAACAATAAGGAGAAAGAAGTAACCCCCTCCGAGCTTCTGGTTCTATGATTCACCCAAACCTAGTTAAATGATAGGATACCACATAGACATGGTTTTGTTGAACGATTTAAATCAAGTGATAACCGAACACAAGTTTTTAATAATAACTGTACAATTCGATTACCAACCCACAAGTATCAATTACCCTCCCAATTATCAAACTGCTCACGATGCAAGAAAACCGAATGCGAATGATAAAAAGGATAAGCAATTGCAACACAGATGAGTTATTTAAATGATTTAAACCAACAAATATTCTTCAAACAAGTGAAAAACAATCCAAGTACCAAATTAAACAAGTTAAAGGGTTTCACAAACTAACCATACACCCGGAGGTGGTTACATAAAGAAACTAGCCGCTCATCATGACTGTGTAAGCTTCCATGGATGATTTTGATGATAGATGCATGAAAAGAATGATTAAAATGTGTGTGTTTTGGAAGTGTGAAATTCGTCTTAGGATCGTCCAAAACGGCTAGGGTTAAAGTCTCCTTTGTTTGTGGGGTTAAGAACCTTTAAATATGGCTAAAATCTGGAATTTCGCGTCAATAATCAGATAGGGGCGCAAGCTTGCGCCCTAGTGAAGCAGGTTGAGCCCTTTAGGGGCGCACATCAATCATAAATCTTTGTCATCAGAAGGTTGCGCCCTGATGAGGTAGGTTGCGCCCCTATCTGCTGATAGGTTGCGCCCCTGTGTAAAATTGGCTATTCTTCGTGTTTTCATCTCCGGTGCTCTCGGGTGACTTCCAATCCTTCTTAACTTGTCCCGGAACCCTCAAATATGCTCCGCTTAATGCTTTTCACCACCGTCCACCTGCAAATCACAAACATTCGCAAAGTAACTATGTTCCATGCAATAAATCACATAAAAAACACATATTTAACCACATTTACACATAGTAAAACACCCACTCATCACATCCCCACACTTCACCTTTGCTTGCCCCAAGCAAAGCCTCACAAAACACTACTCACTTTGCTAACAAGCCGCTTCCAATTCCCTTACCGTTACTAATCATCTTCAAGGCCCCGAATCATACCCTTTCATAGACTTACACAATCGAGATTGACAGACTGACAAGCAAGTGTGGCACATTTTAAATTCAAGACTTGCCTAACTAAACCTAACATGCTTATCATCATACACATATACTACACACCCCTCACAATGATCACTCCTCTCGGTTTATTTCTGGACTAGCTTGTAATGTGCTAGTATAAGTCTCTCAAAAAACCAAGAATGTAACCCTGTTATCATAGGTTTGTATGACAATCACACCGAAGCTGTAAATTATGCATACATCAAAAGGTCTTATGGGTTTTGGGCTTAGGGTAAAGGTAGGAATGATTTGGCTTAACAATTGGGTTAAAAAACAAGGGTTTCAACACGCTTGAATGACTATCCTTATTCATACTACACAATAATACACTAATCAAAACAACTTTGGGCATATTTGACCCATAACACACACTTCAATTTTTTTCTTTTTTTTCCTCTTTTTTTTCATATATATATTTTTTCTTTGTTTTTTTCACACTTAAACATAACTCAATCACTTGAACACAATACAAACACAATGGATGTCATCAATTTATGACACAAAGGTAAACGGGTCAATTTTGGTAATATTATAGGTTTAATCAAATAAAAGGGTATAGGCTCAACATGGGCTAATAAGGGTAATTTTTGGATAAACGGGTCAACATAACACAATCACATGGTTTCAAACACAACAAAGGGATTCCTGATTTGCCTTTCTCATCTATGTGCATGTTTTGCCTACAACTTTAGCATGTATCAAATCACACAAATTCTGCAACAAGGAAACATTTGGCATACTCTCAACAATGAACATATATATCAATATCTATCAATCTAGTAGGCTCAAAATCTCACAAAGTAGGGATATAGGTTGCCGACATGTAGCATATGCAATTCCTAAAAGCATGTTACCCCTAGTTAGGCATCTCTTTTCAGTTTCTATAAAAATGCTTGTCAGAAAAACTCTCATGAAACTTAAAGGGATGACCATGATCAAGGGTCTCATTTTTCATACTCGGCAAAGGACTGGTTAGCAACTGAAAACGCGGCTTTTGTGTCTGATCAAGTGAAAAAGGTGACAAATTTGCAAGATTTTTTTTTCATTAAAATTGTTCAAAAAATTTTCAAAATTCCCAATTTTTCTTGCAACGGTAAGTAGCTTTGCCTTACTTCCCTCGGGTCCCCATCCCCACACTTGGGATACATTGTCACCAATGTATGGTTTTTCAGTCCTTCACTACTCAACATGTTCAACCTCATTCACTACAAAGCTGACTAAACACCTCAAAGTATACAAAATAAACCATTCCCTTCACGAACAGATTTTCACACCACCAAATTTCATAAACAAGCAACAACAAAAGAAA
>JAUTDX010003609.1:0-54075 GCA_030844895.1 Ambrosia x helenae
TTATGAGCAAATTTTTTTCTATGTAAATCACCAAGTTATTTGTGAGATACTCATCTGCCATCTTGTTGCAAAGACGATTCTTGAATATTTTCATTGCTTGAAAATCTTCTTTCTATTGTTGTGAAGTACGGGGGTGATTCATAAATGAACATATTCTCTCGTTAACCTTTTTTTTCCAATTGTAAAACGAATTATAATTGTGGCTCATACTTGGTTTATCACTAAATAGATAACACAAAAAAAAAACAATAACAAGCATCTATTGTTGGATAATACTCTAATCGATGTTTAAAAACATTGAACCAAGCATATTGGAACCTACAAATATGTTTCTTTGAACCTTTATGTAGTTACTTGTCAAGTTTTATTTGACGACGGTTCTAAAGAAAGATGAGCACTTCTTTATTTATTCCATTAAATTAACGGGATACTCACACTTTGGTTTTTTTTTAAGCTGGATCTTTTTTCTAAATGATTAATATTCACTTCATAATATACCTAATTCATATTACTCTATTTTTTGTTTTAATTTATTAATAACTTTAAGATTTGACTAAAAGCTCCCTCATGTTTAAGAACTTTTATTTTTTTAACAACTTTTGAATTAGTCTAAAAGCTCCTTCATATTTAACGAGTATAAAAATTATATAAAAGTCTTGTTCTTCACATATTTTTATAACTCAATACGTATAAAGTTTTTGACCACAAAATTGGTGGGAGCCAAGAATATTTACGGAAAATCAAATCGGTGGGGGACGAACTCAGAATATAATTTTTTTTTCAAAGAAACCTGAAAATTTTACAGTAATTACACAAAAAATTGGTGGGGGCCCGTAGCACCCCCTGGCCTCACAAATCTTCGTCCCTGGGTAGAAGCTTAGAGAAGGGTCGACTCAATAGTCAAGCCAAATAAGCTAGGATAATAGAGATGGTGTAGTTTGAAAACAAATAAGTTACTATTTTATGAACTTAGGGTATAAGGGGCACTACTAGAATATGTATTTTCTTTCACTGATTTTAACTAGTTATACACTGCCACATCACTTCACTAATTTACTTCACTGAAACACTTTTTTTGTAGGCAGCACTCCACTGATTCTTTCATTATATTTCATTTAAATTTGAGAAAACTAACCGTTATATAGGCAGACGGTAATTAATTTTGTTACCGTTACATTTAAACCGTTGCAAACATTTGGAATCTGTACCGTTTCGGTTTGGTCTATAAAACACCTTAAACTTCAATACAAAAAATCACACCATAAACCGGTTATACTTTAATCGTTTCGTAAAAATGGACCCGTGGAATGCAAATGAGGATATCGCGTTAACGAGGGGCATGCCTGATAGTGAGAAACATATGGGTTCATGAAGTCGATACCCATATTTCGTTTTGGCACCGGGTGTTGGGGATATTCAATAATTTAAACCGGCACAAATGACCGCTCCAAGGATTCGCTCGTTCGTAGGTGGATTCTTCTCTGGTCCAGGTGTCTCCGTTGGAACGTCCTCTATGAAGCCACGATGGAGAGACACCCTAATGTTCAAGAAGACATTACAATCCAACTCACTTGCGGCGACTACTACCGTACACAAATGACTAACTTCACCCATTTTACGTCATGACAAATGATGCGAGATTTATTTAATAATTAATGTTTACGGTTGTTTAATGTTTATTGTGTAATGGTGTTTAAATTTTTAATGAAAGTTAACCGTGTCAATTATTATGTGATGTATGATTTGTATAGGGGTAAAACATAAAACAATGGTTAAAATGTAAAACGGTCAAAAATAAAACACGGTCAAAATATCACGGTCAAAGGTGAAGGAAAAACGTGACATATTATCATTGGTCAAGAAAATGATCGTTTCTTTGTACCAGCACGGTAACAACAACCAGAAAACGGTCCACGAGAACCCTACCAGCACATGTGGCGGCAGTATTACCGTGCTGGTAATGGGGTACCCGTGCCCAATTCTGATAACGCCCCGTCCCCCCTTATAGATGATTGGTAAGTGATAAGTGTTCAAGTGAAAACAAATAATTAAGTTACTATTTTATGAAATTTAATAGTATCGTTTTCATTGATAGCTGTCATCAATGGCAGGTCTAAGAGGATGATTAGTCTCATTGAGACTATAAGACATAAAACAGACCCTTTTGATTTTGTGAATGGTGGTCAAGTGAAACTTGCGGCAATGGATGAATGCCTAATGGTGAAATACCACATGGAATAATTGAATAAAAGGCCGATGAGTCGTTGATGTGTCTAAGAGAAGAAGGAATGACAAGAACCAAGGAAATAAAAATAACCACTCTTTTTCTATTTATGAAATATGTTTTTTGATATCTCTTGGTGAGATAGTATTGCATATTGTTGATATTTAACATGTTTGTCGTGGTTCTTGTTCAAACTTATTGATTCTTGCACAAAGCGGAAATAGAGTGTTTGTTTTGAACCCTAAAAACATAATAATCAATAAGACGAGTGTGATAATATCCTTCTTCTTTTATTATTAAACACATAACCGTGAAAAAATTACATTAAGATAGCGGGCTGGTGTGATAATTAATTAGGATTTCTTAAAAAAATATAAAAAAGATATCTAGAAAAGTTAACAGCCATAAATATATTTTATATGGTTTATTTGTGCACTATATATTTATGTACCACACTATAAAAGTAATTATAGTACTATTAGCAGCAACATAAAGACAAGTATAGTTTGATGGTTATTAGTAGACCATGCAATTGTTTGCCACTGAAGAAAATGTTGGTTCCCACATTTTGGAGACAAACTTTTTATGCAAAATACCTAATAAAGATTAAAGACCTTAATTAACGGAGGCATTTATTTAATTAATAAGCATGTTTTGTGCCGTGCACGTGCTTATTTTAAAGGCCTATTATATGTCTTGTTTCCAATCATCTTCATATCCTTATTTTATCCTTATTATAAAACCTAAAATCAAATCAAAATTAATATTCATTTGAATCAAATGAAATCAAACCAAAATATAAGATGATTTAAAAAATGAAATCAAGAAAGTGTTTCTTTTTTCACTTTTAGGGTTTAAATTTGATTCTAGTATGGGTTGTCTAGATTTGGTTTTGGTGTGATTTGGGTTTGATGTGATTTTTATTTTGATTGTGTTGATATGGTTTGATTACATTATACACACTAAATCCTTTATTAAATGTGTAACGTTTGATTACATTATACATACTAAATCCTTTATTAAATGTGTTACCATAGCATCGATGAATGTCTAATTGCATACATGATTTTTTTACAGCGAATGTTACATATTTTCTACTGCTAATTACACCTTATCCACCTCATGTCCGGAATTGAATCTTGGTATCTCCCCAAGAGACACAAAGCCTCTACCACCCAACCAAAATTGGAATGACAACATACGTACATTTAGTTAAGTGGATGATTTAACTAACCGTTGAGCTTATTTTGTTAGCTTCCTAGAGCTCGACACACGACTAGTTTGAAAGCTCGAGTTTGAACCTTTAATTATTAATTAATTATTTTATTTACATACATGTATAATAATTTTTATGTGTTTGTAAATTTATATATCAACTTAAATATCATTTGATTACATATATTATATACTTCTTATATAGTTATTATTTATTAAATGGGCTTTGACAACCAAGGTTCAGAGATAGATTGAAACGCTAGTGAATATACACATTTAGAGGCAATCACTTGAAGGCCGATTACATATTTTCGGTTTGAAGATGTTAATTTAAGATCGATTGCCTTTTCATTTCTATTACCATTATGTTGATGTTCTTCTACCTTTGTGTGATATGATTTTCTTTACTGTGTTAGGTTAGACGAGTTTGTATTTGTCTAGGTAGAGATGAACCGAGATCAGGTTTAATTCAATTGATTAATTATGGACTTCGTTTAATTTTAGTAAAACTTATGATTTTCACATTTATGAAATGTTTGTGTGCTTGATGTGTTGATTTTATTTATGACTTGTGTGACTGTGTTGAGTCCATGGAGTAGGTTAGTGTTATAGAGTCCATTCCATCTATTCTTGTGTTTTCAACTGAAGGCTTTATAGCTCTAACGAGTGCGATATAGGTCATGAGTTACAATACTGATAACTCAAGTATACTATCTAGTAACTAAGTGTAAATAAAAGGATTTAAGAAACTTCTTAGAATTTTTCTATGGATAATTAGTTTTGTGAAGATTTCTCTAGCGAGTGATGCTTCACTAGTATATGTAGGAGGTTTCAAGTCATAGGAACACAAAGTGATTTTCAAGTGTTTGATTTTTGTTTTTAATTCTTAGGGTCGGTGTGTGTCTATATCATTATTATTATTATTATTATCTTTGTTACTTCATTCAAAGAGTTGTTGGTTCTTTGTTGTAGTAAATCCTAGGTGATCATGCAGTGTGTCCTAGGGCCTTGGGGCTTGTTAATTGCTAGACTAACAGAGGTGTATATTAGTCTATTTAGGGAGAAACCATCATAATTAGCAATCAATCATAATAATAGTTCATTAGGTTAAGGGAATTCAATACCTAGATGATACATTTTTACTATCATTCGATCATAATTTACGATTATTGCTATATTTGTCATTTTCTTATTTCAACCATTCATACAAAACAATTGAAAGCAATCGACCATATTATGATAAAGTTTAGTACTGGAACTTAGAACATTGTGTCATGTGAACGGTTCTTATTCTCGCATATTATCTATACGACGAGTACGGTACACTTGGATACGTGTGTGAAGTAATTAGGTAGTAATCAGTTCTGTACAATTATAAAATCTGACTGGGAATGTTGTGTATTTTAAGCCAACTAAAACACACACCAGCTCGATTTCGTTTGAATTTGGTTCAATTAATAAAATTAGAGTACACAGTACCTTCATGTGAACAAGCTAACGACCACACACTTACATTATCAAAGTACATTTACTACTAACATCATTCTATGCTTAATCTTTCAGACTTCATTCTAGCTCCAAACCAACATTAATGACCCGCCTAATGTTTCCCAAACCTGAATAACCGCATCTAACGATTTGAAGACCTTGACCGTTAGCTACTTCGTAGGTACGACCCAATATTCATGAATCATATACGAGTCTAAACAACATGGCTAGCTAGTCACAAAAAACCGGCTTTGTTAACTAGTCACATTAACGAGTTGTCATAATAGTTTACATGTGTTTGTTTTTATGTCCCGAAAGTTGCTTTAACCTAAATAAAATAAGTGTGTTATATTTATGGGAGACGAGGGTACAATCATTATGATTTGGTGGGGTCGCTCATGATCCTTGGCTTCGATGACTACTATGAGGTTTGTTGTTGCACGACTATTTGGACCACTCTACACCTTTCATTTTTTTTTTTTTTTTCTTCTTTAGGGTGGTCCTAAATTTCAATAATAATTACATTTATTTGATTGTTTAGATTAAATTTTGTTGATAATTATATTGTATATGAGTATACAGAGAATAAATAATTAATTATGATAATTAATTTTCATATCAACTATGATATAGAAAGATTATTGTAGCTATGAATGGCTATTGTTAGAAAAACCATGCTGAATTTTTATTAATTCTAAGGTAAACTAGTTTTTTTTCCCGCGCGCGTTGCGGCGCGCAGCGGGTAATGGAATAGTAACTAACGGTTAACTCCGTTAGTTACTATTGCTAAGATGGTCAACATACGCGCGCGGGAACGGACTTTTGGGTGTGCTAAGGCGAACAACCATGCGAAGTAACACCAATAGCGCACATTGCCGGTGTATGGAACAGTAAAAAGCGATCCAAAAATAGACGTAAACTTTGGCGGTGTTAGGTAGTATAAGTTGACGGAGTTGGATAGTAAATTAACGGATTTGAAAAGCAACTTAACAGAGTTTGATAGTCATGAAGTTGAATATAGTAACTTAACAGACTTGAGTAGTAAGTTAACGGAGTTGAAAAGCAACCTAACGGAGTTGAATACTATTTAACGAAGTTGAATTGTAACTAACGGAGTTAAATAGTAATTCTGTTAGTACTATTTTAACGGAGTTGCATAGTAACTTAACGAAGTTGAATAGTAACTAACAGAGATGAATAGTAACTAATGGAGTTCAATAGTAACTAACGGAGTTGAATAGTAACTAACGGTCAACTCCGTTAGTTACTATTGCTAAGGTGGTCAACAAATGTTATATATAATAATTATTAGTAGGTGTGTTTAATCGGTAAGAGCTCGCTAGAACTTAATATACTTAAAATATAGCATTAAAATATAAAATATGTTTTATACACGTTTGGTATACGGAAATCATTAAAAGTAGAGTTTGATTGCAAATGAACCCATGACGAATCCATCAGCTAAACCCGAAACATTGAGATAAGTATCAAAAGTGGGCTGTTTTTAATTCAATGGGCTTTGAGAAGCCATTCTTCTTAAATGGGTTGAAAATACTCATCATTTTTCACTGATTACTCTAAACAATGGTTTCATTTTGCGCACTCTCCATTCGACTTTTAAAGAATATAGCTATCAGTTCAATTACCTAGTAGTATAAAGACTTTAGAGGTATCAAGTTTGCAACCAATAAAACTAGTGTAAGTTAAAAACCTTGTAAGTTAGGTGGTATTATTTTTAATAACAATTTTTTAATGATAAATACACCACAACCTATAAACTGGTGTAAGTTCGAAACCGGTTGAAACCCGAAAAAAACAAACGAGACCGCTTTAAGAAACAAAAACATTTTTTTTGCCATAGACACAAATAAAACTTAGTTTTTTTGTATTAAAATTCAATTTTCTTCTTTAAATTAAAGATAAAAGTTAAATTTTATGTAATATATATGTTCTTAAAAAGTGCGTACGTAAACAGAAATTGGACCGAAAGCAAACTGAAACTGAAACCAGCTGACGAATCGGTACGGGACTGAACCGGTTACAAATCGAAACCGGTCAACACCCAAGCCGGTTCCAAACCGGTTTGGGTTTAAAAAAAAAAAACTGAAGTGTGCACCTCTACCACAACCTACATTCTGCATGGTTAAAACTCTCAAGCTTGGTTATATGGTATTTAAGTAATACTTAGAGCTCAACTTAGACTAACACAAATGGTGTAACACCTACTGCATAACTATCACTATTATATTAAACTAAACAAATAAATATTTCATTCCATAAACATGAAGTCCATTCAACGTTCAGTAATAAATACTCAAATAAGTAAAAAAATATACCTAAAATGATCATATCCACTACACTTATTATTATATATATTAATTCAAAACATAACGAGGAACCATATTTTAACATTCACGACGTCAGGATCTTAACGACATTTCCTTTGTCCAGCTATACAACATAATTTATGCTCCTTCAAACATAATTATCATCCCACCAATAGCAAAATCTAAGGTAGGATCTGAGGAGGGTAAGATGTAGACAGTCTTACAAAATTTGTGAATCGCTGGTACCAGGCCCGTGGAGCCTGCTTAAGACCATAGAGGGACTTTCTGAGGCGACATACATGATCAGGAAAGTCCTTGTTGCGAAACCCCATGGGTTGATGCATGTAGACCATCTCTTCCAAGTTGCCATGAAGGAACGCATTAGTAACGTCCAACTGATGAATAGGCCAAGACTTGGATAGAGCCAATGAGAGTACTAGCCGAATAGTAGAGGGCTTAACTACCGGGCTAAATGTTTCGCCACAATCAATGCCCGTCTGCTGTTTGCGACCATCACACACTAAACGAGCTTTGTAACGCTCCAAACTTCCGTCTGACCTGAATTTATGTTTAAATAACCACAAGCAACGTATAACATTCATATCCGGTGTCCTAGGTACAAGCTCCCAGGTCTTGTTTTTAATAAGGGCACTAAATTCATTGGTCATGGCATTGTACCATTCTGGAGAGGCCAAGGCAACCTGAGGGTTTTTGGGAATGGGTACAGTGCTGGAAGTGTGGAGGTTAAAGTGATGTTTAGGCTTGTGTATACCGCTCATAGAGCGGGTGTGAATGGTGCGAGTGGGTGGATTAGCAGAAGAGGTGGGCTGAGATTGGGTGGAAATGGGCCCAGTGGATTGAGGGTGGGCCGGTATAGGGCTAGGAGGGCTGCTGGAAGTCGGACCAGTGGAGTCTGTGGGAGCAGCGAGTGGAGAAGGGGAATTGGGGTTTGGGCCAGGAAGTTGGGCCGGGGGGTGGGTGGGGTTGTTGATGAGTTTGGGCTGTGAGAGGTGTAGAGGGGCCAGGTGGTGAAGTAGGGATTGGGCTATGATGAGTTGGGCTAGTAGTATTTGGAGATTGGGTAGGGCCGACGTTGGATGAGGGCGGGTGGACAGTGGGCAAAGGTGGGTGCTTTTTTAGGTATTCCCACACCAAAGGATTAATTGTGGGGTTTAGAAAGTCATATGAGGGTGTGGAAGTGGGGGATTGTATGGCATAGGGGAAAACGGATTCTTCAAATTGGACATGTCTAGAGATAATGATTTGGTTTGTGGTAAGGTCAAGGCACTTGTAACCCCGATGATTGGAGAGGTATCCAAGGAAGACGCAAGGGTGAGAGCGGAAATCGAGTTTATGAATTTTGGAAGAGGGAGCGAGTGGGTAACAAAGGCACCCGCAGACACGAAGATGCTCGTATTCCGCGATGCATTTGTAGAGGAGGAAGTTGGGGATTGGAAGTTGTGTAGTTTGCTTGGGAGGATGTTGAGTAAATAGGTGGCGGTTTCAAGAGCATGGTGCGACATGTTGGGGGGGAGGGAGGCTTGGGCTAAGAGGGTACGAATCATGTTGTTAATGGTGCGGATTTTGCGTTCCGCTTTACCATTTTGGGAGGAGGTGTAGGGACATGAGAAGCGAAACTGCATGCCGTGTTGATTACAGAAATTATGAAAGGCTTGATTGGCATATTCTTTTCCATTGTCACATTGAAACTGTTTGATTTTACGTTCAAATTGGGTTTGGATTAAGTTGTGGAAAGAGGTGAAGGTTTGAAACACTTGTGATTTAGTTGATAAAGGGAATGTCCACAAAAAATTAGTAAAATCATCCAAGAACAATATGTAATATTTATGTCCAGCCGTACTAAGTACGGGGGAAGTCCATAAATCACTATGAATAATGTCAAAAGCAATACGAGTAACATTAACATAACCAGCAAACGGCAGTTTAACACTTTTGCCAAACACACAAGATTGACAAAGAGATTTATTATGTTTCGCATAATCAATAAAAGGTAAAAGATGTAAAGATTTTAACAAATGAGTGCCAGGATGACCCAAACGTTGATGCCAACGATCTTGAGAAACAGCAACAAAGGAGGTTGGTGCAGTGTTCTTGAGGGGAAGTGGTGCAGTCAGAGGATAAAGATCGCCGGTGCTATTGCATCTAAGGATAGGAGCCCGGGTTTTGAGATCCTTCACAAGAAAGCCAAACGGGTCAAATTCAATAGAAACTAAGTTGTCCGTTGTAAGGCGACGGACGGAAATTAGATTCTTTATTATATTTGGAGCAAAAAGGACATTGTTAAGTTTAAGGGGCGGGTATGGTGGTGGTAGGACTTGGTTGCCTTGGGCCACAACAGGTATACACATGCCATTACCAACAATTATATATTTATTAGTGCACGAATTAAAATTAGACGGGGAGTATATACCTTGTTCATTGGCGAAATGAGAAGAAGCACCAGTGTCCATCACCCCATGGTTCGGTGGGTTAAGAGCCAGCGTGTAAAGTGCTTGTTCAATGTCCGTGGGAGAATAGCTGGTGTGATGCGCCTGATCCGGCCTGGAACCAAGTATGCCAGCAGTATTATGGGAAGCGGGCCTGGAGGGGTAGGGGCAAGGGGGTTGGGCCGATTAGGCTGTTTTGTTGTTGAGGATGGAGGCCCACTAGGCGGCAGTCCAATTGCTAGGAAAAACTATGTATGGGTGGTTTGGGCTGGAAGTGTTGTTGGTGCGAGGTGAGTTTGTTCCGGGCCGGCCACGGCCACGTCCACGACGTGGACGGGTGGTTGATGTGGTGTTAGACGGGGCAAAGGAGGGCTGGGTAGGTGGAGCACGCGGGGAATAGGTGGTGGCCGTGAGGGCAGTGGCAGCCGAGGACGAACCATGGGTGGCTTGGCGCTTCTTTTTACCCTCCTCAAGGTTAAGACGCGAGCGAACCTCGCTAAAGGGAGGAAGAGGATCCCGGTTTTGAAGCACGGTGGAGATACTATCGTATTGCTCCGATAGGCCGGTCAGGACGGTGAGAACAAGCCGGCGGTTTTCAACCGGGGAGCCGACGGCGGCAAGCTGGTCGGCCAACTGTTTGGCATGGTCACAGTATTCCGCTATTGAGGAAAAATTATCCAGGCTGAGATTGGCGAATTCTTGACCAAGGAATATGGCTCGGGTATTTTGGTTATCATGGAACTCGCTCTCCACGGCAAGCCAAGCATCATGAGCGGTTTGCCCAGGTTGCAGGATGACGCGGAGAAGAGGTTGGGAGAGGGTAGCGTATATCCATTGCTTGACTAAAGCATCAAGCCGAGTCCATAGAAGGTCTGCGGCTTGTGTTTCAGCCGCTGCTTTGGCTACAGCTTGTGGGTCAGAGGAAGAGGATTGGGAGATGGCGGCTGCCGGTCTAGGTAAGAGGTGATCGGAGAGGTGGTACGCTTGGCAGTGCACTTCAAAAGTGTCTTCCAAGTGGGGTAATAAGGAGAATCTTTTTCAAGAAGGATTGGTATGTGAGACTTGATATTAAGGACTGCAAGGGCTGGGTGAAGAGATGAGGAGGCCATGGGAGAAAAATCGGGTGGCAGGAAAAAGAAGAAGAAGCCGGCAGGCGATGGGGGTGCGGCGGAAGGCAAGAGTTTCTAGGGATCTTGGAGGAATGATACCATGATAGTGATAGAAACCTTGATTTCTTTCATTGATTTTCAAACATTTATAATACAATAATGAGATCTCCTTAAATTGTGGAGAGATTGTTACAATAATTACATAATCTATTTACCATAGATAAACATATTCTATTAACTATTATATTAAACTAAACAAATAAATATTTCATTCCATAAACATGAAGTCCATTCAACGTTCAGTAATAAATACTCAAATAAGTAAAAAAATATACCTAAAATGACCATATCCACTACACTTATTATTATATATATTAATTCAAAACATAACGAGGAACAATATTTTAACATTCACGACGTCAGGATCTTAACGACATTTCCTTTGTCAACCTATACAACATAATTTATGCTCCTTCAAACATAATTATCATCCCACCAATAGCAAAATCTAAGGTAGGATCTGAGGAGGGTACGATGTAGACAGTCTTACATCTAACCCGTAGAAATAGAGAGGCTGCTTCCAGTGAGATGACCCCCGGCTCAGTAGTAGCTTTGTATCAAGCCTTGGATATAAGGCACATAACACTTAGCAATCGGGACAAACCAGATTGGTGCATGTATCCCCTTGTCTTTTAGCTCCTTCAAACGTAACCTTACTCAAATTAACCCCATCGTCTTCTCAAGTTGAGCAGTTGCACCACCTGCAATCTACTGTCTTGAACCACCCGAAATCTTGCATCTGCAGCCGTAACGAATCACCGGAACCCGAACCCCTACATCAGAAACCTGCACTCAGCCGCCATGAACCACCTTGACCCCTACATCTAGGGCTGTAACACCCCAACCGATGTCGGAAACATCGAGGTGCCACGAGGTAACGATTGTTCATGAGCTCGAGGTACTAAAATACAAATCTTTATTTAATCACGATTTAGTGTCAAACATTACATTTCGAAACGCCAAATTACAAGAAGCAAAGCATAAGTTTTATTTTATGATGTCTAAGTCCAAGCCTTATGTGATAAACTTCAAGCATCTCCGGAAACATGTACAAATTAGTATATGTCAACACACATGATGTTGGTGAGCACACTTAATTTGGTGTACGTATAGTATAGGTATAAAAAGGTTTTACAATTCAAGTGTCATGATTCAATCAAGGCAAAATGATAAACACGTAAGCACACGATGCGGGTCACAATCAAACCTTTATGTTGACAAAGACTAAAGAATTAACAATGACCCAAGACTTCCCTAACGCATAGGTATTTTCCATTAGGCGGGTTGTCAATCCAAATAGCGCTATCCATTGTTAAAGTCGGCTAGCAAAGTTAATGATTATGTAACGATTGCAAGTATACTACGTTTATGTCTAATCATCAAGCACAAGAATTCAAGCATAACACGTGTATGAATTGTATGAAAATGTTTATGAGCATGTGTAAGTGTAAGTTTCATATGTGTACATGAATCACCCCAAAAGTGTAAGAAAAGATAAAAAAGGGGATAAGTATACTCACTGTTTTGCTAAGCACGATAAATCCGAATAAACTTGTCACGAGTTAAGACTACGAATTCTTGAAGAACTTAACCTATATGTACAAGAATACTAATAAGGGATATGTCTTAAAAGTCTAAGGCGTCCAAAATCTAAGGCGTTAGGATTCGTTAAATTATTTGGGGAAATAGTATTTTTATAAAAATAAGTATTTAACGATAAATATGTATCACGAAGGCATATTATGTTTTAAATTTCATAAAATGACTAAGTAAACTAATTATTCTTATTTGAATATTTTGTATAAAAATATTCTAATTAATTTATATAAAGGTTTTAGTCAATTATTTTAACTAAATATATAATGATTTTTATGACTATATAATATTTAAACAAATGAGTCTAAGATTTATACTTATGATTTTCAGCTCTGAAATATTTTTATAGAAAAATATTTCTAAAAGAGATTTTGTATATCATATATAATTAGATGTTTTATTTATATCGTATTAAGCATAAATAAGGCTAAAATACAAGATAAACTTCAAAAAGGTTATTTTGATGAAAAATAGTTACCTTCTGATGAAAAGTAATAAAAATAATTTTTCCACCATTTTTCTCAATTTACTTTTATCTAAAATGATTTATTGAGTTTAAATTATGCTTTAGATGATTAAAAATAGAAAAATCCATAAAACGTATTGTTTTCTGAACTCATAATTTTTATTTAAGTTTCTTATGGTTAGGAATAACCTCACAAAAATTTTGGGATTTAAATCCTTTAAAATGAATTTTTAATCAATTTATTATGATAAAAAGAATTTAAATTGATAACTATGCGAAAATAAATTATTTTCCCGAAGATAAAAATACTATGATCTTATACATGATGTCAAGATACTGCACGTAAAGTTCATAATTTTTGGAACATGAATGACTTTATTATGAATATTATTTATTTAAAGCTAATTAAACAAATAAATTAAGAAAACATGTAAAAACGTTTCAAAACAGAGAGAAAATGACATGAAAATTATTCTAACATATTGAAATATATTTTCACCAATTTTCATGTTAAAATACATAATATCCGATTTTATATGAATTTATCATGATTTCAGATATATAAAATGATTAAAAATATTAAAAATCGTCAAAAATTCACGAAAATTTTTATAGAACTTCTAATCAGTAATATGATCATACGTACCAAGTTTCGAAATTTTTAGATCACTGATGGTTGAGTTATGGAATTTTAAAGTTGTAAATACGTTTAAATCAAAATCCCCAATTAATCAAGAACACCCTAATCCTAGATTTTTCAATTGGAGCCCTTAACGATTATGTTTGCTGAATTAAACAGAGGGCTTTTGATCTACTAACATAAATGAAAGAATAACCAAAAGGAATTGGAAAAACTCACGAGTTTGATAGTCCGATTGATAAGAACACGAAAATAGAAAAACCCACTTAAATAAGCCTTCAATTCGTGAAAACCACGAGATAATAAGCAATGATTCAGTTACAGATTTGATAGACTAGATAGGGAGAGTATATGGGTGAGTTTAATTGAGATAAGAATAAGTAGAAGTGGTGTAATTGGATTGTGACTGAAATGGGTGTTTATAAAGAAAAATTCTTCAAATAAAACAAAATAATGGGATAAGGATAAGACTTGGAATTGGATATGGATATGGATAGGGTTGGATTTGGATATGGATGGTTTGAAGTCGGCTGAATTATTTTTATATTTTTTTTTTACATGAGGGACTAAAATGGTTTATTTAGGTAAAGCCCAAGGGTGCAATTGTCACAGTCTCCCCTACTTTTAGAAATTTCGTCTCGAAATTACTTCAAGTGGAGGGTTCTGGAAAAAGATAAGGATACTTCATCTTCATTTGGTCCTCACGTTCCCAGGTAAATTATGGGCCACGTTTAGATTCCCAACGAACTTTAACTATAGGAATATGACTACGTATAAGGGTCTTGACTTCACGATCCATAATTTCCACCGGTTTCTCGATGAAATGCATCGTTTTATCAATACGGATGTCTTCAAGTGGAACATGAAGATTTTCATCAGCTAAGCATTTCTTCAAATTGGACACAGGAAAAGTTGGATGAATACTGCTGAGTTTGATCGGAAGATCTTACTTATAAGCCATTTTCCCAATCCTTTCCAAGATTTTGAATGGGCCTACATATCTTGGCGCAAGTTTCCCTTTTTTCCCGAATCGGAACATACCCTTCCAAGGTGAAACCTTAAGAAGTACTAGATCCCCGACTTGAAATTCCAAAGGCTTGCGTCATTGATCAGCATAGCTCTTCTGTCGACTCTGAGCAATTTGCAATGATTCACGAATTCGAGCAATCTTGTCAGATATTTCCTGGACTAGTTCGGGACCGGTAATTTGAGTGTCACCGACCTCGTTCCAACACACAGGAGAACGACATTTGCGACCATAAAGAGCTTCAAAAGGTGCCATACGGATACTGGCATGGTAACTGTTGTTATATGAAAATTCAACTAATGGCAAGTGTGAATCCCAACTGCCACCAAAATCAATAACACAAGTTCGAAGCATATCTTCTAAAGTCTGAATGGTTCGCTCTGTCTGACCATCAGTTTGAGGATGGTAAGCTGTGCTAAGATTAACCTTAGAACCGAACTTATCTTGCAAAGACTGCCAAAAGTGGGAGGTGAAATGACTGTCACGATCAGAAATGATGTTCAAAGGAGTTCCGTGACGACTAATGATTTCATCAATATATAATCTAGCCAGTCTTTCAACGGAATAGGTTTCACGGATAGGCAAGAAATGAGCGGATTTGGTTAAACGATCCACAATGACCCATATGCTATCATTACCTCGTGATGTTCGGGGTAATTTAGTGATAAGGTCCATAGCGATGTTTTCCCATTTCCAAACAGGAATTTCTGGTTTAACAAGTAGACCAGAGGGACGTTGGTGTTCGGCTTTAACTTTAGCACAAGTAAGGCACCTAGCCACGTAGTGAGCTATGTCCTTTTTCATACCGGGCCACCAATACATAGAACGCAGATCTTGATACATCTTATCAGCACCAGGATGAATGGAGTAACGAGATTTATGAGCCTCGTCCATGATGAAAACATGAAGATTATCACGATCGGGAATCAAAAGACGATTAGAAAGATAAAGCAGACCATGTTTCGTTTCCAAATGATGTTCGGCTCCACACGACATTTCTTCGTACAAGTTGCCCTCAGTGACCGAAACATGTTGAGCTTCAAAGATTCGAAGTTTAAGATCATGGGTTTGAATACAGTATAGCTGAATGTGTTCCTTACGACTGAGAGCGTCAGCAACGACATTTGCCTTACCAGGGTGATAGCGAATCTCGCAATCATAGTCATTTAACAATTCAACCCAACGACGTTGACGCATATTAAGATCCTTCTGGTTAAAGATATGTTGAAGGCTTTTGTGGTCAGTGAAAACCACGCATTTGGTACCATAAAGGTAGTGTCTCCAAATCTTTAATGCGAACACGACTGCTCCAAGTTCGAGATCATGGGTGGTATAGTTTTTCTCGTGGATTTTTAATTGACGTGATGCGTAAGCTATAACGTTGCTTCGTTGCATAAGAACACAACCAAGACCTTGGCCAGAAGCATCACAATAGACCACGAAATCTTCAGTACCATCTGGGAGAGAAAGAACAGGAGCATCGCAGAGTTTTTGCTTCAAGGTTTGGAATGCTTCTTCTTGCTCAGGACCCCACTCATATATCTTATCCTTGTGAGTCAAAGAAGTAAGTGGAACAACGATTTTTGAAAAAATAAAGCGTCGATAATAACCAGCGAGACAAAGAAATGAACGAACTTTGGTAGGAGTTTTGGGTATACACCAATTTTTAACGGCTTCAATCTTTGCTGGGTCCATATGAATTCCTTTATCGTCGATTATGTGTCCTAGAAATTGAATTTCTTTAAGCCAAAATTCACATTTCGAGAATTTAGCATACAGTTGTTCGTGTTGTAAAAGACTCAAAATCTGACGAAGGTGTTGTTCGTGGGCGGTTTTGGATCTTGAATAAATGAGGATGTCATCGATAAAGACAATAACAAATTTATCCAGAAATGGTTTACACACTCGACTCATAAGATCCATGAAAACAGCAGGTGCATTGGTTAGACCAAAAGGCATAACCATGAATTCATAGTGACTGTATCGAGTGCGAAAAGAAGTTTTAGATACATCATCCTCATGGACTCAAAGCTGGTGATATCCAGAACGAAGATCGATTTTTGAGAAATACGTTGCACCCTGCAACTGATCGAAAAGATCGTCAATACGAGGCAAGGGGTAACGGTTTTTAATCGTAAGTTTATTGAGCTCACGATAATCAATACACATGCGAAACGATCCATCTTTCTTCTTAACAAACAAAAGTGGGGCTCCCCATGGTGAATAACTTGGACGAATGAAGCCCTTGTCAGCCAATTCTTGGAGTTGACTGGCAAGTTCTTGCATTTCCGAAGGTGCAAGACGATAAGGAGCTTTAGCAACAGGGGTAGCACCGGGGATAAGATCAATTCGGAACTCAATAGGACGAATAGGAGGAAGACCAGGTAAATCATCAGGGAAAACTTCTGGAAAATCACGAACAATAGGAATATCTTGAATCTTCTTCCCTTTGTCCTTCTTTTCCACTACATGGGCTAAGAACGCCACGTATTTCTTGCGTAAATATTTTCGAGCTTGGGTACAAGACATGAGCTTAAGGCCACTTGAATGTTTCTCACCATAGACTAGCAGAAAGTTACCTGAGAGAGGGATTCGAATATACTTCTCGAAACAAACAATTTCAGCATGATACTTAGAAAGCCAATCCATGCCTACTATGACATCAAAACTACCCAATTGCATGGGTATAAGATCAGTGGAGAATTCGTGCTCATTAAGGTTAAGTGTGCAATCATGAATAACAGACTTGATTGTAATGGGAGTACCATCAGCAACTTCAATAGTAAAGGGTCTTTCGAATTGGGAACGAGAACGAGAAAGCAAAGGTTCGAAGGCTAATGACACAAAACTCTTGTCTGCACCAGTATCAAACAAAATTGAAGCACAAAGACCATTAAGTAAGAATGTACCATTCACGACGTCAGTCGCTGCCTGAGCCTGATTTGCATTAATATTGAAGGCTCTCCCACGTGCTCCCTGGTTAGTAACAGCTTGATTTGGTTGGTTAAGTACTGGGCAACGAGCTTTGAGATGGCTTGGATCCCCACAATGATAACAAGCACGAGCAGGTGCAATGGGTAATGGGTTCCGAGCTGCTTGCTCAATAGTTGGATGAGTTTGTGGTGGAGGATTTCCTTGAGGTGCAAGTACCACTCTGCAAGTGGCAGCAAAATGCCCCCACTTTCCACACCTAGTGCACTAACGACACGGGATATGGGCTGGGTGATGATACTTGCAAGTATTGCACAAAGGATGAATACCAGTGTAGGGTCGAGTAGTAGCTGGTTGATTAGCAGTAGCAGTTTGAGCCATAGGAACTTGGCGAATAGGGGTAGGGGTGACGACAACATAATTCCTGTTTTGACGCTTACGCTTGTTATTGTTGTTGGAGGAGGTTGAAACAGTCTTAGCTGGAACAGCTTTGGAAGGTTCAGCATCTGTAGCAGTTTTCTCAACAGCTTTCTTTGTACCCTTCCGAACAAGAGTCCCCTTTCTCACGTGTTTATCAGTCAAAGAAGCTGCAAGCTGAATAACTTCTTCCACCGAAATGGGTTTGCTACCAGTGACGACATCTTGAATAAGATCAGGCAATCCCTCGATATATTTCTCGATTGCTCGAGAAACTGGGGTCACCATGTGTGGGATCAAAATGCTAAGCTCATAATAACGGGTGTTGTAGGCAAGATTCTCCCCACTATCTTGTTTCAAAACATAAAATTCATCTTCAAGTTTCTTAATTTCATTTCTAGGGCAGAATTTGGCTAACATGAGTTCCTTCACCTCGCCCCAAGTCAAGGCTAGAGCAACATCAGTACCCCGGCTATGCTTTTCGCCGTTCCACCAAGTTAATGCCCTCTTGTGAAGAACACTGGTGGCATGGCGAACGCGGAGTTCATCAGGACACTCACTATTTATGAAAGTGTTCTCCATGCTTTCAAACCACTGGAGGAGGCCAGTAGCTCCCTCTTCCCCAGAGAATTTAGTTGGGTTGCAAGAGTTGAAATGTTTGAAGGTGCAACGAGTGTTACCACCTTTAGTAGTTCCAGAGTTTCCAGAATTGTTGCTATGGTTCAACTCAGCAACTAGGTTAGGAATCGCAACAGTAATACGTTCAGTTACTAGTGTCGCAAGTCGACGATCAGCTCGATGACGAGAGTTACGATGAGCAGTACAACGATCAGCCATCTAAGAATAAAGAATATTATGAGATCAAAAATAATAAAATCTTTATACGTATGACGGGTTTGTACAATGTGTGTATGAAATAACCAAGTATGAAAATGTATCACCAATATACGAAAGTTTTTCTTTTTAAGCATATAATGAATCATTATGATTTCAAGAAATCAATAATAAAACATTGGAGTGTTCTTATCTAGTCATAAGACTCGACAAAAACTTTGACTGTTCAAAGAATCAAACTCAGTTGGAGATTAATGAAGACGTGCTTTAGCCTATAAGTGGACACTCACTCCAGGAATCCCCAGGTAAGCATAACAGGTCCGCTTTCGGATTTATGCGCTATGCTTGCCTATGCCAGAAAACCCAGTGTACAGGCACCCACCCTTCCAGATTGCACGTGTTCTCTCACTTAGAGTTCAACACTTTGAAGGAATGAAAATATTTTGAAAAACAAAGGTAGGCAACTAAGCCAAGAATATCCAGCATGATCCAAAGTGTAGACGTTTCCTCCAAGTAAAGTCACTCCTCAAAACCCATGACGAAGAAATAAAGAAAGAAATAGAGAGAAATAGGGGAAAGAATGAGAGGTGACAAAAGAGAAAAGTTAGTGGAGCAAATAAACACAAGTAAGGTCGTGTATGGGTTCTTAGTTATAGTCTAAGTTATTTACTAATAACCTAATTCCCTATAACCACGGCTCTGATACCAATCTGTAACACCCCAACCGATGGCGGAAACATCGAGGTGCCACGAGGTCACGATTGTTCATGAGCTCGAGGTACTAAAATACAAATCTTTATTTAATCACGATTTAGTGTCAAACATTGCATTTCGAAACAACAAATTACAAGAAACAAAGCATAAGTTTTATTTTATGATGTCTAAGTCCAAGCCTTATGTGATAAACTTCAAGCATCTCCTGAAATATGTACAAAATAGTATCTGTCAACACACATGATGTTGGTTAGCACACTTAATTTGGTGTACGTATAGTATAGGTATAAAAAGGTTTTACAATTCAAGTGTCATGATTCAATCAAGGCAAAATGATAAACATGTAAGCAACGATGCGGGTCACAATCAAACCTTTATGTTGACAAAGACTAAAGAATTAACAATGACCCAAGACTTCCCTAACGCATAGGTATTTTCCATTAGGCGGGTTGTCAATCCAAATAGCGCTATCCATTGTTAAAGTCGGCTAGCAAAGTTAATGATTATGTAACGATTGCAAGTATACTACGTTTATGTCTAATCATCAAGCACAAGAATTCAAGCATAACACGTGTATGAATTGTATGAAAATGTTTATGAGTATGTGTAAGTGTAAGTTTCATATGTGTACATGAATCACCCAAAAAGTGTAAGAAAAGATAAAAAAGGGGATAAGTATACTCACTGTTTTGCTAAGCACGATAAATCCGAATAAACTTGTCACGAGTTAAGACTACGAAGTCTTGAAGAACTTAACCTATATGTATAAGAACACTAATAAGGGATATGTCTTAAAAGTCTAAGGCGTCCAAAATCTAAGGCGTTAGGATTCGTTAAATTATTTGGGGAAATAGTATTTTTATAAAAATAAGTAATTAACGATAAATATGTATCACGAAGGCATATTATGTTTTAAATTTCATAAAATGACTAAGTAAACTAATTATTCTTATTTGAATATTTTGTATAAAAATATTCTAATTAAGTTATATAAAGGTTTTAGTCAATTATTTTAACTAAATATATAACGATTTTTATGACTATATAATATTTAAACAAATGAGTCTAAGATTTATACTTATGATTTTCAGCTCTGAAATATTTTTATAGAAAAATATTTATAAAAGAGATTTTATATATCATATATAATTAGATGTTTTATTTATATCGTATTAAGCATAAATAAGGCTAAAATACAAGATAAACTTCAAAAAGGTTATTTTGATGAAAAATAGTTACCTTCTGATGAAAAGTAATAAAAATAATTTTTCCACCATTTTTCTCAATTTACTTTTATCTAAAATGATTTATTGAGTTTAAATTATGCTTTAGATGATTAAAAATAGGAAAATCCATAAAACGTATTGTTTTCTGAACTCATAAGTTTTTATTTAAGTTTCTTATGGTTAGGAATAACCTCACAAATATTTTGGGATTTAAATCCTTTAAAATGAATTTTTAATCAATTTATTATGATAAAAAGGATTTAAATTGATAACTATGCGAAAATAAATTATTTTCCCGAAGATAAAAATACTATAATCTTCTAAATGATGTCAAGATACTGCACGTAAAGTTTCATAATTTTTGGAACAAGAATGAATTTATTATGAATATTATTTATTTAAAGCTAATTAAACAAATAAATTAAGAAAACATGTAAAAACGTTTCAAAATAGAGAGAAAATGACATGAAAACTATTCTAACATATTGAAATATATTTTCACCAATTTTCATGTTAAAATACATAATATCCGATTTTATATGAATTTATCATGATTTCAGATATATAAAATGATTAAAAATATTAAAAATCGTCAAAAATTCACAAAAATTTTTATAGAACTTCTAATCAGTAATATGATCATACGTACCAAGTTTCGAAATTTTTAGATCACTGATGGTTGAGTTATGGAATTTTAAAGTTGTAAATACTTTTAAATCAAAATCCCCAATTAATCAAGAACACCCTAATCCTAGATTTTTCAATTGGAGCCCTTAACGATTATGTTTGCTGAATTAAACAGAGGGCTTTTGATCTACTATCATAAATGAAAGAATAACCAAAAGGAATTGGAAAAACTCACGAGTTTGATAGTCCGATTGATAAGAACACGAAAATAGAAAAACCCACTTAAATAAGCCTTCAATTCGTGAAAACCACGAGATAATAAGCAATGATTCAGTTACAGATTTGATAGACTAGATAGGGAGAGTATATGGGTGAGTTTAATTGAGATAAGAATAAGTAGAAGTGGTGTAATTGGATTGTGATTGAAATGGGTGTTTATAAAGAAAAATTCTTCAAATAAAACAAAATAATGGGATAAGGATAAGACTTGGAATTGGATATGGATATGGATAGGGTTGGATTTGGATATGGATGGTTTGAAGTCGGCTGAATTATTTTTTTTATTTTTTTTTATTTTTTTTACATGAGGGACTAAAATGGTTTATTTAGGTAAAGCCCAAGGGTGCAATTGTCACAAGGGCCGTACGAATAACGTACACCCCTACACAACAGAAAACAGAGAGAATCTTCATCTCCTTCGTCACACTTGACCCTCCACTTGTGACCAATCTTACGGCAGTGGTATGGTGGCTGAACCAAAGTCCTACGACTCACAACAATGACAGTGAGCAACCGTTGGTTCAACGGTGCTATGTTATCACCATGGTCACCACCGTTGAATCGTAGATGTGAAACGTCGTTCTAGGGATTCCGACCACTAGTTTGGATAAGTTGTTGCAACGTTAGGCACTTATTCTTCACGTCCGTATAAAAAAAACTTAGAAAGCCATCACATAAAAAGAAAACATAACTGAGTCAATTGCCTAGTTAGCTAATTAAATATAATAACAATAATACATAATACATAAGGAAACAATATAAGAAAACAACAACGTAATCTTTTATTGCACTTTTCCAAATGAGGTTAGAGAGTTCTTCTCCCCATATGCTCACTTTCATTACCCTTTATAACATCTACTTCTTTGATATTTCCTTATTTGTTGCAATATTTTGCTTTGTACATTTTTAATTGGTTTACTAAACCGAAAAGAGTAACGATTATGAACAACAATTCATGTTTCTTTATGACTACGGTTATCTACACATCCTCTCAATTTATTTGTGCATCCCTATACGGGCCTTGGAAGTCTACATGGCCTATAGAGACCTCATCTGCATCATCTTAAACAAAAGGATTTTAGAACGTGACACTGACAACACTAATGGAACATTGACGGTGGGATCATTGAATGCAAGGTATGTTGTTTCTGTCGATTTTTGTTACTTTATCATACACAAAACATGTGTGTTTCATAAGACAAATATCATATGATAAACGACTAACAGAAACCCTTACACAACAAATTTATTCATGCAATTAAGAAACAATAACTTGTAATTTTATTTTAACCGATATTTGTATACAAGCTTTCAAATTTACATTTTTTGCATTGTAACCGAATTTTTTACTAGATCATCATATTCTGTAGTTTTCATGTTATAGTAGTTTGTTGCGCAAAGATTAGTCTAATTATGAACACTCAAACTGAACATCTCACAAAAGGCTCAAAGCTCACTTAAAACGTTTGATAGTTAGCTTTATAAGTTCGATCTGTTATGTAGTTACTTAAAATGTGAACACCAGATTCTTTCTAATTCGCTTGCACTGGGATTTGTAAACTAATTTGGTTGTTTGTGTGCACTGTTCAGGGTTCTTAAATGGGTGGATCTTTGTCATTACAACATTACATAACCCGACCACCAGACCGTCTCAAAATGTTAGCCCAAATTTTGTATTGTTTTTTAACCATAAGACCATGTGTTAATGTCACATGTCCACATAATATTCAAAATGTAACTGAACTTGCACGCATGTTTTCCCCCAAAAGTATGAAAATAGTAAAAAGGGGCTATGAGAACTCACCTTGTGTCTGACTGTAAATGGGGGTTTGAGTCTGATGCGCTAATGTTCGTACGAATGTGCCCTGAAATATTAAGGATAACTTAAGTTTATGTACTTGGTAATTTACCATTTATGTTGTTCACCCCGATTTGTGTGTCTTTGGACTATGTATACAATGTTATTGTCTATACACGTGACGATTATTACGTGTTATTGTTTGTACTTTTGAAAAGATGTACAGTTGTAACCTGTGGATCTTGGAAACTCTCGTTGTCTTGTTGTTTATAGTCATAAAATAATCAATCTTTGTCAAACCGGGTTCCCTAGTCACTGTATGTTACCATATGATATCTCAAGCTAACACTTGTTAAGGATTTGTTTGAAAAATGTAGAGCTAACACATGTTTTATATTTCTTGTGTTAAAAGCCTCGTTAACACATGTTTAGCAGCCTTTACATATGTTTTAGAATTAGTTCTTGTGTTAAAAACCTGATTAACACATGTTTTACAATTTTTGTGTTAAAAGCCTAATTAACACATGTTTGACAGCTTTTAACATTTGTTTCTTATAAACTAAAGATTTTATATGTTTATGTTGAGTTTAAAAACGGCTTTTATGCATATTGTTCAACTTGATACACACTAGTATACTATCACAATTGTATTTGTGAGTATGTATGCGTGTATTTATATACATACGTACATGTGTGTATGTATACATTATATATAGATATATGCTTGTGTATATATTATGTGCTTGTTACAAGTATAAGTGTTTTTTTGTCGATTTTAACAAATTGTGCTTACATATATGTGTGTGCTAGAGTGTCGTGGGTTTGGGTGAACATGGTTTTGATCAAAATAACAAGTTAGAAGGAAGTATGGTTCACTTCACATACCTCGGCTACAAGTCGAAGAAAACCAGAAGAATGAGCGGAGTTCCTAGCCAATCTTTCCACGATATAACATGAACAACACTTGTTGATGGCTAGTTTGGAACTTACGATCGAAAAAGAAGTCGGGGGGTGTTTATTATCGGCCGAAAGCAAGAAAAGGGAAGAAGGAGGTGAGAGTTGTAATGTGGAGTGTTTGTGTGATTTGGGTGACCTCCCTTTGGCTAATCGGCCCATAATATATACACGAGAGAGAGAGAGAGAGATAGACAGACAGACAGAGTGAGAGAGAGTGAAGGTGGGAAGGAGGTCATCATTGTAGAAGGTCAATATGAATGGGTTTTGTGAGTGAAAAAGTTGCTTTTCATTTTGATACAACTAGTTGACTTCAAAATGCATGCTTGGCTTGGGAATTGTAGGTCGATCCTAGGGAAAGAAAAGGGGCATTTTTTGGGTGGTCAAACTAGTCTTGGAATGGTAGTGTTGTTTGTCCTAGTAGTCGTTTGTGTGATTGTTTCTTGGTTAGGGTGTTTTGGATTAGAACAATAATGTGTGTGCGTGTGTATACACAACCGCATGAGTGTGGGTGTGTTTGTATAGTCGCGTGGGGGGTGTGTGTGTGTGCATAGGTCGTGTGTATGTGTGTGTATATATATAGGCATTGCATTGCATTGGTTTTGTTTCGATCACACACATACTCATATGTATGTATGTATGTATGTGTGTGTGTGTGTATATATATATCGTATAGATAGGTGTGTGTACCGTGTGGTCTTTGTTTGTCTCAATCACACATATACCTACATACATATGATCGCGGCCATGTACACATGGTGTTTGTGTGGGAGTTTTGTCTTGTTTTTATCTCATATATGTGTAGGCCGATTATATATAAGTATATATATGATATGTACTTCGAATTCCATATAGTCTATACATTTATAAAAACCGGTTGGAATGTACTTATGTGTATGTATTCTTGTGTTTTGGCATTGATAACACATGTGTGATTGTGAAATAATATTAACATTGTGTTAATCATACAATATGTCATGTGTTAATTCAACTTTAAACATATGTTGGGTTGATATGTTCATGTTACATATGTTATGAGATCCCAATCAATGAATGGTGAAATTCTATGATTTTATGTGTTGGATATTCACAAAATGTCTTATGAATGTTCGGTTTTTGCATGGAATTGAATAGTTTCTAATTGAGACATTGTCACGTGTAATTTTGTTTTGTTTGTACGTAATAATCGGGCATTCGGTTGCTCTCTGTTGAGCGCGTGATTGGCTTGATTGTTCATTGCCAATTGTTTCGGATTAATCGGGTGTTACATACGTAAATGAAAAATGTAATGGATTCCTGAAATTGTTTGGACTTTGTTAGACTCGGGACGACATAGTCACTGTAAAGTGTCTAATGCACAAATGAAAATGAATGGTTCTGAGAGTGTGTACGGATCTTGACCTAGAAATTCGACGGGTGTCACAGCTGTAAATTCAATCCCAAGCACATAATCTCTATGCTACTATTAACAAATTTTAAAATATGTAACACGTCACCCTCTCTTTTTTAACATTTTTATAGTATATTGTATGCATATAAAAATAATATATATTAAAGATAATTATTATCCGGGCCAAACCTAGCTAGATTGGCTCGTTACAAATCGAGCCGAGCTAGGCTGACTTTCTAACCGATCCGAGCTAGCTCGACTCAATTTCAAACCAAACCATATCAAACAAGTTTTTATCAAGCTAAATCTGAGTACTCTGCGAGCCACGAGCTTTTTTGACAAACATAAATGTACGTCGCAATTTTATGGTTCGGGCCCGGTTGAAACCGTTTCATCTTGCCCAAACTCGTTTATTTACAAAAACAAAAGGTTTGAACTTTGAAGGCTTTAACAATGGCTGCATCCCTTCAACGGCTCCAAACCTTCATTACACGCACTTATTATCTCCCAATCAACTCAACCTTCTCTCGATTACCTTTCTCCACTGCTTCCACTTCACCTTATTATAGAAAACAAGTCGGCACACATAACGGCACCTTCCACTGCGACGAAGCCTTAGGATGCTATCTAATTACACTCACCTCAAACTTCAACGGTGCTCAAATTATCCGAACCAGAAACCCTGTGGTATACTACTAATTTGAATTATACTCTTCACGTTTTATTTACTGATATTATTTTATTAATTTAAGATTTGATAAGTGACATTTGATTGAGGGAATGTTGTGTTGAGGGAGTAGGTTTTGGATAAACTTGATGCTGTTCTTGATGTTGGTGGAGTTTATGACCCGATTAGCGGCCGGTTTGATCATCATCAGAAAGGGTTTGATGAAGTGCTTGGTCATGGGTTTGGTACTAAGTTGAGTAGTGCTGGCCTTGTTTATAAGGTGATTAGTTGTTTTTTATTATCATTTGTTTATAATAGGAGCGGAGGTAGCGTTCGCTGCGTGGAATGTAATGGAATGGAACCTGGATGGAATTGGAATGTAGATTTTCTTGCAGTTCTATCCAGGTTCCATTCCATTCCATGAAATGAATGCTACTAAGGTTTTGGAGTTGGATTGTTTGGTTTTACGAGTGAATTGATTTTTTATCGAGTAATGAATGAATGGGCATGCTTGTTTTGTGTAGCATTATGGAGTTGAGATAATTGCAAAGACGATTCAGCTGGATAAGGGGCATCCTGATGTGCATAGACTGTTTTTAGCTGTGTACAAGAATTTCGTAGAGGTACGATGAAAACCTTATTGGATGTGTTTTCTTTACCTCGTTGTCACTAAACATTAATGTAAATTGTTAACAAATTAGAGTAGAAAGGGAATGTGTGTAAATGTTGATGTTTTTCTTTTATCAAGAGTTTGCCTTTTCTGCTGTGTCATACTCTGCGTTTTATTCTGAAATAAGCATTAGTTTGCCCTTTTTTTTTGAATTGTTGCTTGTTTAGTTGCTTCTTGTGTTACAACAATATTTCAAGAAATAGTGCTTCTTATATTGTATAGAAATTCAGTTTTTGACTGTACATTGTTCTAGGCAGTTGATGCTATTGACAATGGAATCAATCAGTATGAGACAGATCAGCCTCCTAGATATGTGAACAATACAACTTTGTCCTCAAGAATCTCCAGATTGAATTTGAACTGGTATGATGATGATCAGTCACCTGAGAAAGAAGACCAAGCCTTTCAACATGCAATGGCACTAGCTGGGAATGAATTTATGGATGTGAGTCTTAATATAGAATTTGATTGTGTTTTATCTTTAAAAACGATGTTTTGAATTAAATGCCTTCACCTAGTATTGCATGGAATTGAGCAATGGT
The DNA here is from genome assembly GCA_030844895.1 of Ambrosia x helenae. Classification (NCBI taxonomy): domain Eukaryota; kingdom Viridiplantae; phylum Streptophyta; class Magnoliopsida; order Asterales; family Asteraceae; genus Ambrosia; species Ambrosia x helenae. The sequence continues at coordinate 27,649 of JAUTDX010003609.1, forward strand.
GTCTCTTTGTCATATTTATGCACCAGTGTATCCACTTTCATATAAAATCATGGTTGCCAGCAAGATTGGTTGTAATGGAATGTCTTGCGGCACGAAAGAATATTGATTCCAGTGGAGAAATCATGTTATTGTCCAGGTCTTGCCCTGTAAGTGACAGCATATTATGAATATTTTTACTTTTATTTATGCATCAACATAAATTCGTCTAAAAATATCTCTTCATGTTTTTTCCCATAGTGGAAGCTTCACATATTTGACCTTGAAGTGGAAATGAAGATTGATCCAGCCTTGAAATATGTTATTTATCAGGTGCGTGTCTAAGAAACTGTATATTTGCAACATTTATACTTTATAAGACTAACATCTTTGGTGTTTTTTTTTTGTATCATATGTAGGATGACAGGAATAATAGATGGCGAGTGCAGGCAGTAGCAGTGTCCCCAGATAAATTTGAAAGTAGAAAGCCTCTACCATCTCAATGGAGGGGTTTGACTGATGATCATCTGTCCGACGTGGCAGGAATATCTGGCTGTATTTTTGTTCATACAAGTGGTTTTATTGGTGCGAACAAGACTTATGAAGGTGCACTCGCCATGGCAAGAGCTTCTTTATTGGCTTAAAGCTATAAGGTCCAGTACTCCAACCATTATTTTGTTGAATTTGTATAATCTTATATTGGACAATAGATAGTTATAACAGATGTACTCACTACTCAGACATAAAGTTTGACTTTGGTACTGTATCCACAAAAATTGTGCTAGTTAGCTAGAAGTTCTGTAGGATCAAAAAGACACATAAGCATCAGACACTGAATTCAAAGATGATTAAAACAAAAAGAAATACTATGAAATCATAATTATTAACTTGAAAAGTTTGAACTAAAGCTAGGACAAGTCACAAGAAAGTCTTTGTAAAAACTTTACTCTTCCGCCTCTATTGGCAGGTCTTCTTTGAACCACTGATACAATCCTCCCTCCAGGTGGAAGACGTTTTTATAACCATTTAGGACTAGCAAGTAGGCAGCTATAAGAGATCTGCAGGAAACAACAAGCATCACCCTAAGTATTTATATATATCTAATTTGATCCTCTTAGGAAGTTTATGGCAATGCGTTTTGGAAGTGATTATCTGCTTGTAGTGTTTTAAAATTGCAGATATTGTTTAATATAAATTGGTTCAGATTGTCTGATTCTCTAGGGATAAGATAATCAGTTTTCTACAAGAAATTGTAACAGAAGTACAGAACTGGTTTAGATTATCTTATTATTTAGAGATCATTTTACATGTAAATCTTTAAATCACTAAATTTTTTCAACACGACCGATTATTTGATCATCACAACTTTAAACTGCACAAACACATTCAAACACTATGATCTACATCTGATTATGTGATTCTAACTTTTCAGTATCACATAATCACTTTCAAAACACAGGGCCAACCCCACCCCCCACCCCCCCCCCCCCCCCCCCCCCCAAGAGAAAGAGATTATGGAAATTATAAGCAACCTTGATTGTTGGCCTTCAGGAAGATTTTGTGTAGGTTTCATTGTACCTCCAGATGAGCAAGCTACTATAATCTTGGAGTTTTTATCTAATTTTGATTCAACACCTGTTCCCATATGAATGAATAAACAACTGATCCCGAAGTCAACAAAGACATAATTTGTTTCAAGTTTCATACCATACTTTCTAAAAATTCAGGATTTTCTTCTGTTCCAGCAAATATACCGAAAAACGCAAATGCAACTCGCCTTGCAATATCCCATGCTGTCCACTCCTTTATCAGCCTATATATTTGTACATTGATTGCACCTGGAGGATGACCCTACATATCCAATACACATTCACAATCCATATATGGTGATTTTAGTTATTCATTGATCTTGGAGAAACTATAACCTCTTTGAACTCCGCTTCTGGCCTCACATCAAGAATCACAAAGTTATTTTCTTGCTGAAGTCGTAACGCTTCTTTTACATCCACACTTCGGACCTGCAACGCTAATTTTTTGACTTTGCTCCTTATTCATTTCCTTATAAATCAGATCAGTTTCATGATGGTTTTGATTTGTTTGTCTTGTTAGGTATGTGTATAGTAATAACTAATAAGCGTTTATGACAACGGTTTACCTTTTTTTCGAGCAAGACCTCCCTCTTTGTCTTCCACTCTTCTTCAGCTAAGCAATCCAAATCCAAATAGTTGAGATTTGAATATAATAATACTAATTACGTAATTAAAGTACCCAAAGAAAAAAAGAAAAAAATTATAAGAAAATTACCTGGTGATTTTGCAGGTTTGGTTGCTGCACTTAAGATTGTAAACCTTGTTTTCCTTGTGGAAGACTTAACTGGGCTGATTGAAATGCAGCAGGTAGTACTATTTTCAATAACAAAATTTGAATAAGATGCAAATGGAGCAGGATAAAGTTTTGATTGCAGACATGAAGAAGATGAGTGTGGAGTGATTAAAGTGAGAGCAACCATTTTTTCCAAAATTTTTGATATTTTTATATAATCAGCAGTTGAGGTGTGAGATTTTAAATGCAGTGACAAATAGGATAACTGTTGGTGGGGTATAGTTAAGCTCATGTGGATATTTTGGATCCCTTCACAATCTGAGTTTGTGGTGGTGCTGCTTTTATTTAAGATCTTGTTTCATCCCTAGGCTGACCCATTCCCATCTCAGCTTTTGGCATGTTATTTTATTAAAACCTGGCATTAAATATCTTTTTAAGTAAACGAGTCGATTCGAATTTTCTTTATCCTCGGGCCTCAACTTATGGCGATGTGGGTCAATCGAGTCGAAAGAAGTCTACGTGTTGATGTTTATAACATCGTAAAACGATTGTTAAATAAGAGTTCATCACGTTTTTTCTTTAAAAATTCATGTATTGCACTGGTTAAATAAATCCGTACAGTACACGTGTTAATAAAGCCCCGCTTGCCATATAATGTGTATATATGTGTGGCCTCTGGGGTGGGGGCAAAAGTAAAATTGCACTAATTTTAACGTGATTTTACTAATTTCGTGAAAATAACTTTAAAAACGACAGAATGATCATCATGCATCATGTGGTGGTGTTGATAGCCAAAAGATAACATGCACCAGTTGGGCTTCTCCTGATTTTCTGAGTGTTATATGCCTTATGTCCAAGGCTTGATGCAAAACTACTATTGAGCCGATTGCGGTACTTGTTTCAAATCCATATAATATTTGTTATAGCATCATTGCGGTGGAGATATGTGATAAGCGTTAGATATCTCTAGTAACTAAAAAGATTTAACATTTAAATTATAAAATACTTCAAGAAACACTTGATAAAATAAAGTAACATACGAAAGGAAAAATAAACATTACATAAAAGTTGAAAACTAAAAGCTCAAGTATGAACTACTTGAATCATGAGATCAATTAGTAATACGCCTTCCTAATCTGCATGATCTCATCTATATTATTTGCACACTATTCGTCTTCAAGAGCGATCCCTGAATTTCTTGTATCATGTTTGATAATTACATCTTTTGGAGGATGAGTTTCCTCCATCTTCTCCTATTTTGATAACCCGAGAGTAGCCGAAGCAAGTCTAGAAACTAAAAAACAATGTTAAGTATATTATTAACATGTGTTTTTTTTTTATAATTTTTTGTTATGTATATATAGTATACATGCCTAACATGTCTTCCATTTTGCTCTTTGTCTCATCCATGGCGAACACCTAATCTTTCTTTAAGAAAAAAAATGAATAAGTTAATAAAAGTGACCAAAGTATATAAAGTAGTAAATATCATGTAGCTATATTTAGAATGTATTTGCGTAAACCCCCAAATGCATAAAAAATCATTACATTCTCACTTACAAGCATTTTATATATCGCGTAACACCTCTCGGCAAACAACATTTGAAGTTATCGGTAACAAATGTGATAAAGCATTCATAGAGCCCTGACTTGTGTTGCAGTGTTGTCACAGTGTGACAAATTATTTGTCTACCAAACCAAGGATGAACCATAACGTTTAGCAACATTATTATATTTTAAGAATCACCATAGTTGGTCTATAGATTTCAAGTGTCCTGTTTAGTTTTTTGAATTGTTGCATTTGATTTATGTGAATTTTTCATTATTGGGAGGAACGGTATTCAGAACCAAATTCAATTTTACATTGCTATTACTCAAACAAGCATGAAACGTATGCTTGCATAATTTTTGAGTTTTACTTGGTTATGAAATCATGTTATGATTCAACATCCATATTAACAATAAACATGCCCGAGTTCTTTAATTACGTCCAAATTATGTTGATCTGTAATCCAAATTTCACGTACATTTTAGTTTTTAATTTTATGTCTATTCAAGTTTTATAATATTTTATCCTAAAATAACGTGTTAGCTGCTTTATGTTTACTTCTGCATTAATGAAATGTACTTTATAATATTATTAGTTACATCTTTTAAAGTTTTAGATATAAAGCATTTTGTTGGAGTTGAAGTTTGAATTATTTCAGTTAATTAATAAATATTCGTTTCTTTTAGATTCTTTCAATTAAACGTGCATTGCAATAATCACTTGTACATAACGCATTTTTTTCTTGTACATTTCAATCTACACGTCGATATTGATTAAGACAAACATGGAAACTTCGACAAAAATGAGCATGTCGTCAGGGTATTTTCTAATGTTTTTTAAACATAATAATTTAAAAGTTATGATATGATTAAATAAAAGAATTACAATTTTGTTTTTATTAGTTGTCTCTACTTCTGTTATACAACTACCTTCTTTCATTTTCTTATAAAAATATTACTTTTAGTTAATACACTTTGATACGTTAAAATTCGCTTACACATTAATGCATGTTCATATGATATGAACATGCATTAATGTGTAAGCGAATTTTAACGTATCAAAGATATGAATCATATGTGATACAACTAATTTCTTTAATTTTAAACTACCTGCAATGGGCCGTTGGAGTAGTTAAAAAAAAACAAAAAACCCAATCGGATCCCAAACTAGTTTGGCCCAAACCAATTTCAAACATTTTCTTTTGTTATATACAATTAAACCATTTAATTTAAAACAAATACAAATAACTAAAAATACTTCTCTATTATTACTTACAAACTTCAAAAAAAAAAATAATACAAATAACTAAAAATAATAAAATAATACTTATAAGACTTAAAAAATTAAATAAATATTAGAAAGCTAATTAAAATTCATGTTCGATATTCTTAACTTAGTAAGCGGCACTTCCATTAACTTTTATATTCTTAACTTAGTAAGCGGCGCTTCAATTAACTTATGCATATTTGGCACATGACTCTTCAACAATAATCTCAACGTTTTGAGCGTCTCCAAAATTGTGCATCCGTCTATGATAAATTCTGTGAAATCTTTCAAACAATGATGATGTCCTTATCTTCTTTGACATTATTTGATCCTTTGTAGCTCGGTTGTGAAACTAATTTCTTCGTCAAATTTATCCTTAACGCGATCTAAAAAACTAGTATCAAATCTATCCCTTGTAACAACCCCCCCCCCCCAAACCAATTTGTTCAATCCTCAACTCCTTGATTCCTTATATCCTCGCCTCGCCTCAATTTCCTTTGCCGCTTACGTTTCTTTACGCCTCGCCACACGTTTAGCATTTTCTTTCTTTAAAAGATTACCGAAATCAATTTTTATGTTGGGTACTACGTGGCGTAACTAGGTTTGGAGTTGCTACACAACCAATCAAAGATTGAGCACTAGATAAAGCTATTCAAGAACATTAACATTTATATCCTTAGGAGCATCCCCAACGCTTAAAATCGTTTTTTTTAAACATCGAAATTAGTTTGGACGAAGCCGGTTAAAAAAACTAAAACCTAGACACAAATTGTTTTTTTTTTCTTGACCAAGGGCAGGTTACCAGGTCCAACTTGGTTTATTTGTACACCAGTCACTTGGAGACCCTTACAATTGGAATTGCATCCTAAGAAGCTCTTTTGTAAGGTGCCCTTGAACATGGGAGCATATTTGCCGCGGTTCATGTGATGAGATGGACACAAAGTAAAGAAAAAAATGTATTTAAATATTGTGTGCAATAAATAGGTGATGAGGTGAAAATTAAAAAAACTAAGGATATTTGTAGGTTGGAGATGAAATTATGATTGTATAAAATTTGTAAGGATATTATATGACAGGTGACGTGACAGCTAAGGACACACATAACATTAGAGATAGTCAAGATAGTCTTATTAGTTGTTTCTACTCTTTTATACAACTAATCTCTTTAATAAACGTTTTGAAAAAAATCATTTAGTTAATGCACTTATATGCATCATAATTCACTTGTAAAATAATGCATGTTCATATGTATATATACTGTATACACACCATCACATTTGCCAAAGTTACAACTATAGTAAGATGTCAACCTTATACATTATGTAATTCTACGTCTATCAAGTAGAGGTGTTCATGGTTTGGTTTCAAACCGTGAAACCGCCCAAACCGGTTTTATGGTTGGTTTTTTTATCTAAGTTTCGGTCAGTCGGTCTTAATATTTTCAAACCGTATCGAACAGTTTGGTTTACGATTTATACCGAAAACCAACCGTTCGAAACCGGACCATAAGAGACTATTATTTATTTTTTTAGATATTTCATATTATACATATTATTAGACATAATTATGAGTTAATTTGTTTTAAATCTAATTTAAATAAGGAAAACAAGAAGTGGTTAAGCTCTTTTTCATATTTTCCGGCATTTTTTTTTCAACCTTAGGACATCTAGTTTGTTGTTTTTTGGACAACTTTGTTGCTCCTTTTCAAGTTTGATTGTTTTGACAAGTTATATTCTTCAAATATTGGACAAGTTTACTAATATATATATATATATATATATATATATATATATATATATATGTCATAACTTATATTGTACATCTTGTATGTAATCCTAAAGAGCTCAAATCATGAAACCAAACCGTTGCTAACGATTTGGTTTGGTTTGGTTTAAGAGTCTCACGGTTTAGTTTGGTTTTGGTTTACAACAATCAAAAACCGTTATTAATGGTTTGGTTTACGGTTTAGACTAAAAACCGCGAAAACCGGACCATGAACACCCCTACTATCAAGAATACACCCATTTTTACGTCGTACTAAAGAGGATACATATGACTCCATAACCTACTTTAGTCATTTGTAGGCCCTAGGAGCAATGTTGCAAAAATCACGACTAGTCAACTAGTCGGCGATCAATCGTGAGTCTACCGTTAAGTGGTTAATTTTTGGTTAATCAGTCAATTAATTGGTAGTCGATCTAAGCATGGTTTAGTTGGACCAAATCATCCTAGTCAGAAAACAATAGCCCTAGTCAAAATCGTTGGTAACAATTAGAGTTAAGACAGAACCAGGATCGGTCAAAATAAGACCATATCTGTCGAATAAAACAAATTCTTACCTCAAAATTGGATGATACTCAATGATTTCAATCCAATATTGATAAAATGATAAAATTCCATGAACGGTGTTAACACTAGTTGCGTCTGGTGAAAGGGAGGAAAAAGCAGCATACGATGAACGTTGACGTCAAGTATATTTAAGTTTGGGTATCCTAATAATTAACCCTCTCCATTTCATAAGTTTATATTTACTCCATAACTTGTAATTTAAATATTGTATACATATATACATTTATAAACTTGTACATAAAAGTCTGATTCGATTAATCCTGATTAATCGCTAATCGTCACCCCACTGGTCGACTAGCGCCTAGCAAGTTCCATAACACTGACCACATGAGGGAGCACCTATGGCAACAATAAAAGAAAAGAGAGAATGATCTGTCACAACATATATAAAAGGCCTTTCATCGGCGGCCCCAAACTAAGCTAAACACAAAAGCGACGCGTTGTAATAAGATGACTTCACAATCAGAGAGTAGTTGATCAATCGTGTACACCATACGTAAGGTGTGATTTACATGTTTATCTATTGGAGGAAACAAACAAACAAGATCTTTCCATTCTCTAATCTCATATAAAGAAAGCATCTACCTACGAAGGTAGGCCATGGCGTGTTCCTTGTGATACAATATAATATTAAATAGTATAATATACACAAACACGTACAAAATTGAAGATGAGGGAATCTATGAGCACCCTTTATAGGATACCTACACATATACTATAGATTTAACCGTCCAAAATCTTTAAAGACCAATTCCACACAATGTGACAAATGCCCCCATATACCTACTGCGCCTCTTAGAATCTTATTCTACTTCCTAACCTTCCTCTTTTATATATAACTTTATATTTATATGGTTACATAATCGTGTTGCGTATCACATTGATACACTCAAAGCACTAGATACAAGTACATTATATTGTAAAATTTAACATATTATTGGCCCTTAAAAAAACACCCCATCTCACTATGTATATACACAAACATTCTGTACATAATAAGATTTAGGTTATTTTATATGAATCACATCAACACTTAGGGAGACAGCGAACAAGAGACTACATTGCTAAAACATAAGATTTAATTGTTTAAACAGTTGTCACAAAAAATTGGTGACCCTCTCTCTCTCTCTCTCTCTCTCTATATATATATATATATATATATATATATATATATATATAGTCATCTAATCTTATACTTAATCAAACAAAATCTAGGTATAATATTTAATCTATTCCCTTTTAATTGGCAGACATATTATAACAGGAAGGAGTTTGTATGCTTATCCATGACCTTATTCAAGCTAACCAACTATATAGATGAAGGGAGGGAAGACCACCTCTCTAGATCATTATTTCTAACTGCCCTAAACAAAGAAACAAGCAAGCGTGATACTGGCGTGGCTCCTGTGCTTGGTTTCTTTCTTTCTTTTCTACCAGCAGATGAGCCGAACCAATATCACTCTTGCATGTTTCTTTGCCGGATTTTCCTGTTGGCAGAATCAAGGTATGTAACTAATTTCCTTTTTTATGCATTTTACCTCAAGGAATATTTCCCTTTAAATCTCCTACACTAAAAGCAAGTAATATTCCAGTTTGAAATAAATAATACAAAAGATTGTGGCAACTACAGAATCAATTTCTTACAAACAAATCGATGAAATGTGAAAACATGTCACTGATTCGGTTGATCAAATTTTCCGGTGAGGGGTTTTTTAACCGGTAGGGGTTCTCAGAGATATGGTGGGGCTACAGGCCACTCCAGTAAGTTTTAAGTGTATAATAGTAATAAAAGAATAATTATATAGCGAAAAAATAGTTTATTTTTTAAAGGATATAGCCGATCAATCCCAGTATTGACCTATTCAAAATGGGTAGATCTATCGGATCAGTGGTTCTGGTTTCGTTTATCTGTAGGATCATATAAACACATCGGATAGGATCTAAACTAAGACCTGACCGACAGACAGGCGACAGTCAACACACGAAACCCAGTAAACTAATAAGAGTATAAGTCTTTATGTCAAAGACACCTTACTTGTCTATATAATAGTTGCATGAGAAACTTATATAGACATCAGACATTCATCCATCATTCGGAAGATAAAACCCAATACGAAGTACCCCAATCTAAAATGCACATAGCTTCACTGGAAACAATATATAATTAAACATTGCTCTCCGGGCACGAAATAAAAATAACACAAAGCTTCGAATTGTCGCAATCATCACTTAAACAAACTGGAAACCCGCAACGTTGTAACACACCCGATTCGGAATTTTTCGAAACGCGTTGATCCTACATACAAGTGTCGCCCCAAAATTAAGTCGAGATTATATATTGATATTAAGTATACCCGGCGTCTATTAATAGCAGAGGTTCGAGCGCATGGTTATATATAGATTTTATCACCTGTTAAGTCACATAATCAACGTCTTCCACGGCCGCCTGACCTTGCTGCGCCACCTGTCCTTGCACCAGGATGGCGAGCAAATTGCATCCTTAAGCTGACCGAGTCTCGGTCATGCTCATCGAACTTATAACCTGCAAAATCGAGTTTGACTAATTTACGCTACACAACCACACTTTCTAATCACGGGATTAGCGTTAGGTCAAGCAAACTAAACCTAAAGTTCTCCGACAACCATTTTAAAGATAGAGATCATGAATAAGCAAGAAGCAGCTCAACAAGAATTTGAGGAACGGGTGAAAACGAATTCAGCGGTTTACCATTTTAAAGATGAGGTCGTGAATACGCAAGAAGGAGAGTTTTAGAGATTAAAACTGGATTTCATATTAGCAGCTCAACTACGATTTGAGGAACAGGTCTAAACGCAGTTTCAGGAATGTAGTTTGGATCATGGATAGCATACTTACTCGATTTCTTATAGGCGCAGTGTTCACAAAATGTTTTTGAAAGAAACAGAACCTGCTGAAATAACTGTACCAGGACAATCTGGAATCTGTCACGCGTCACATGATTAGTTGGCACGATTAGAAATGGAACTCAATTCCATTCCTTTGTAATTTTCTGTTTTTGTTTGTAAATATTTTGGAATTAGAATGTATAAATCGCTTCCGAATTCACAGCTACAAATCGAAGCTTGCAACAGCCACAATACAGCAGAAAAAAACAAAGTAGCCAAGAGGCCTTTGGCCCAAAGATTTCGCTCAACCAAGTGGTGAAGGTTCAAATCCCACTGTTAGTGTTTAGGTGGATTTTTGGTGGTATAGAATTAAAAAGTACGTGTCGCCGTTCTAAAAAAGATCGAGTGTTTGACAGCAGAATCAGATTGATTTTCAGAAGCAAAGAGTAAATGCACCAAAAATAGCGTTCCAATGAAACCCCAGAGATTCCTGCAGGCTCGCAAGGGAATATCGAAATACTCCATCCAAAGGAAATTACAAATTCCATCAAATCGGATTCGCCCTCTTTTCGAACTAAACACACGTTGGAATGGAATCTTAAATTCTAATTCCATCAGATTCTCTCAACCAAACACATCCTTCGGCTTCACAGATACACTGAGGTAAAAAGGCCGGAAAACAAAACTGTCTATATGTTCACTAATTGCATCACCCTTGGTATAGTATCGCCTCTTAACTAGACAAAATAGCAAGCACTGGTACAATAGACGGGAACCCTTCTCAAGGCCTAGGAGTATTTAAGATGAAAAAAACGATACTCTTTCAGCAATCAAAAATTGCTGCTTGCAATTTACCATATTTAAAATGAACCCCTCATAGCTTCAACTCCAAGTAACTCATTTATATACACTTTTTTGAAAAAACTCAAAATCTAAGGTGCTCTATATATAACCGAACTACCATTTGAAGTTGAAAATAACATATTGCCTTGGAGAAAAACAATGAGGATTTTATACAAAACCTTAGTGAGTGTTGTAGTAAGCACTTCAAAAGGTAAGAACCAACCAACCTGTACAAAGCAAAAAAAAACATATACTAGTAGATACAGAAAAGATAAATGTACCTTGTAATGCATCTTTAGCCGTAGCTGCCTCAGCTGGACTCTCAAAATCAACAAAACAGAGTACCAAAGGATCCCCACTCGACTGCAAAACCGGAAACAATAGATCTTAGTATACTGCTCTCATGTAAAATAATGGAAGTGGTTAGAAATAAGTAAATGCTAAAAAGCCATTGCATTAGTCACCACACCCTACTAAATGAGTTATGTAGGTTCGTCAATCATGTGACCTTGGTTTTAAAAAGCGCGAAGCGCACAAAAGCGACGAGGTCTAAAACCAAGGCGCAAAGCGCAAAAGCGGTGGGCTTTTCGTACGCGAGGCGCAAGACAATTATATAATTTTTTTTTATATATGCTATAGGTTTTTAGCATTATTTACTCAAAATATAGATACAAATAAGGTATATATATGATTTAACTAAAATGTAGAACCTTTTTAGCTACATGTATAGCAATTTTAAGCACAAAAACAACATGTGTACCAAAAGCGCGCTTTTCTCGTTTCTTGCGCTTTTTGCACTTTTCTTGCGCTTTTCGTACACTGCTCGCCTAGGGTTACATAAGGCGCACGGATTTGCGCCTAGGTGCGCTTTGCGCTTAAGCGCGCTTCTTTTTAAAACATAGCATGTGACTCCACAGTTAACCAAAACGATAAAATGTAGCAAGTGACAAGTTAGCAAGCGACATTCATAAAATATGTGTTGCAACTAGATTTGTTCTTACATGTCTGGATTCCTTGGTCACAAGTCGAACTTCTTTGTAGCCCACAAAAGGACGAAATATATCTGCCAAACTCAGGTGAAGGAACCAACAAGTACAAAATGACGTGTGGCAACTGAAAGAAAAAAAAATACAAAAGGATACGAGCCACTTCTCTGCGTGAACAATCTGAAGGCAAACCCTCTACAAAGAGGGTATTGCTAGCATCAGGAGGCAAAGAAATTTCAGGCCTCATACCTAACAACCCTGATTCCCGAGCATTTGCTATTGCAGAATCCACACTCCCCAATAGGCCCATACCCATTAGGCGAGGATCTTCCTGATAACCAACACCAAGACCTGCGCCCATGAGTCTAGCAGACTCGGCACCCCCACTATATGGTGGAAGTTGCTGCTGGTATAACAGATTACCATGTAAGTATAAATATGTATATAAGGCTATAACGATGAAACATAGTTGGTACTGTAGAAAGATGTACCGTGCCACGTAGGTAACGGTCATATGATGCACCAATTGTATCAGAATCTTTAACCACCAGCGGAGTTCCTCTCGCATCCTGACGAGCAGCATAGCCAGGCATGTCACGGCCACCGGGAACATCTATCATGAAAGCCAAATCAGCAAACAGATAACAAGATAGAAACAATTTTGGAAATCAGATCAGGATATGATGTATTAATAGTTAAGAACTAAGACAGAAAATCTAAAACAACAATACAAACACTCTTAATAGATAAGCTAACTACTCTTCAAAACCCCATTTCTTCACGTATGCCCAACTTGTTGCATATATTATCTATTTGAACTGTTTGTAGTGTATTGTCGGAATACCACTAGCTCAAATCTTCTAAGAAAAATAAAAGAACAAATAAGAAGAAATGCGTCCACCCCCTACCGATTTAATAACCTCTGCTATAAAGAAACTCATAAAACCAACTCCATTTGGAATTCCATCAATTATTCGTCTATCAAAAAAATGAGTGAATTTAGCAAATTTTCTCATCCCTGCAGTGAAGAATGTTCCATAAAGGCATCTATGTAACCCCGATTGTATGACCAATCGTATATAGCATTTTTTATTTTGTCAGAAAAAATTCTTTTAGGACCCATTTTAACAAATGAATTAAGTCTAAATTTTGAAATGATGAATAAACGGGTTTATATAAAAAAATGCTATATATATATTCCAAAAGAGGCTATACTAACTGAAAAAACTGCTCAGGAATGGATTGAGTTGCTATTAGTTTGGATACGGCAAAATCGATATATTCGGAAGTACAATCGAGCTAATAAATACCTTATGTCAGAATTGAAAAATTATATGCCTATGGCTGGTATTTTATTATTCCTTACCTGTGTCCTACTGTTTAGGCAGAATACCGTCACCCATTTTTAGTAACAAACTGAACAAGCTTGACAAAAGGGAAATAATATGAAAAGGCAATATAGATGAATGCACTATTTGTGTAAACAATAATGGAGTGCCTCGTACACAGCTTGTATCTTTCACAAAATAACTAATGAGGCTATAGCCTATAACATGATGACCATCTAATGTTAAAACTTGAAACATACAAAATAGGTTTTTTTATTAAAAATAAAAATAAATTAAGGATGATTGTTATCATCTAAGAGGCCATAAAATGCATAACTGCATAAGCATAAGAAACCTTCACTTATCAAGCCTGTTTAAATTCCAAAATATCACTAGCTTACAGATAATTTGTAAAATCACTACAGAAGAGTTAACAAAAACTATGCTCTAACTTAAGGGTCATTGAAACTTGAAAGAGTCTACTTACATTATCTATTGTAGTTCTTATCCTTAAAATCTGATTTGGTTAATTGAGAAAACCCTTGATCATCTACTAAAACTTATCAAGGACCCTAACTAACCTCTACTTACCACCTATTTTTCGATTCCACACTCTTCCTCTCAAACCAAGCACACTACTAGAACGAATTTGACTCTAACCCTCCAAACCATTAATATACAATTATCAGTCAAGAAATCATTTTTCAGTGACTACTCCTTAGCTGTATAACAAAAGACAAACTATAATTTATACATAAAACCATAGAAAGCATAAGTTATATTTGGCTTGGTTATGCTGCATGTGAATGTCTTCCTGTAAATGTTTCTGTCAATATTGATCTAAATTACATCCTTAAGCACTCCCCCATGGCCCCATGTTTTCATGCATACTAAGGTAACAAATACTGATCTATAGAATCTTAAATAAGCTATGATATACCATTGCTACTACATACATGATACATCAAAGTGTAATCTTAATACACAGCAGATAAAATAACTTATTTCTTCTACAAAGTACAAGTTTCTGACTTTGGTAGTGCTTAGGCCCTGTATGTCACAAACTACATAAACCAGTGTTCTAAGGAGCCTATTTACCCAAAAAAAAAGTGATAAATAGACACATATATCACGTGTCACCATCCTAATCATAATACGGAACATCCAACTGTATCCTCCCATTATTCCAACAAAGAAACTAATGAGCATGCTACACTAAAGTCATGTTACAGACCAATTTACATAGCACTAATTTATAACTTTTTGTGCATATAAGTGTTGTACCTCATGCTTGGGGTGTCTTTAAAAAAATTATATTCGACTTTTAACCCAAACCTTTTCATCCAACCCCATAAATTTTTTTACTTTCGACTTTGGCCCCCTATACTTACATCTTTCGCAAATCTTTTGTTTTACATTTCATTCTAAATTTTGCAAGAAAGCACGGCGCAACGTGGTTTTTACGTCTATTTGACCCCGTTTGACAGGCTTGGTTTAAAAAATAGCGCCTCGGGCGCACTTTACACTATTGAGGCGCGAGGCTACAAAAAATCGCTTTTTTGTCGAAAAGCCATGGGATACATGAAGCTCTTGGGGCGGCGCTTTAAGCCTGGCGCTTGAGGCAACGCTTCAGTAGCGCCTCAGCCCAAAAACCATTTTTTGCCTATTCTATTTAGCCCAACAAGTGAAGTTCTATGTTGATTCGCTTTTTTAAACCATGTTGACAGGTTCCTCACAACACGCGAGTCCTAGATCGACCTAGTTATTCTTTTCTATGTTTTACGTTTCGGTTTAATTTCTTCACATTACTACGCTGCACTTCGGTGTTGGTGGCCACAGGCGGTGGTGTGGCATTGGTGCTATCATGGGCGGAGCTTTTAGTCGTTTTTCTTTTTTTTGCTCAGTAGCGTAAAGTTGCGTGTATTTCGTCTGAAAATTTTATACATATTGAGTCCCCCCCCCCCCCTTCCCTAATTTAAGGGTCTCGTGACTTTAGGCCCCCTATATATGTGTTCAAGCTCCGCCAGTAGGTGCTATTTAGCATGGTTTTACGCCCCCGTCGCAACACAGAGGGCTTAACACTACTTAACACTATTAACATATTTGTTAGGAATTAATTATAAAAGAAAACCCTCCTAAGTTCCAAAAGTCCACATTTTTACTTTAATATCATAAACATATCCCACTTCTGTAACTAGGGTTTTCAAATATCTGCACAAAACACTAAAATAAAGTACATATATAAGCATACGGTAAACCCACTATCATAGATCTGTAACATTTAAACATGTATGTATATCTTCCAACTGCTACAAGAAACTAAAAAAATTATAATTTTATATCTTCGAATTGCTAAATTACCAATTAAGTAAACAATTATTCAAGATTCTTTAAACAATCAAAATTGCAACAAAAAAAATAAAGAGGGAGTGGTACCGTAATCGGAGCGTGGACGTTTTCCGATGAGTGGCGGCTGCTGCTGCTGCTGTTGTTGCTGTCTGCCTTCAGTGGCGGCGTATTTCCAGTACGGATCGGACATGTTTTGGGTATTGAGTAGTACGAGGAAACTGAAAGCAGATGCAGACAATTACGAAGAACAGAAGAGAACAGAACAGAACAGAAGAGGTGGTGTTATGGTGTTCAGATGGGTTGTTTCTTGGCGGCACGGCTTTGCTTTATGTTTATGTTGTTTTGACCTCGTTTCTTCAAGGGATAGGACTAGGATAATAATAATAAGTACTTGATTGTTGATATATTTATTTACATTACATTCTTGTTGAGATAAATCCACTCCTAACACTTAACACTTCTAGCCTAGTTACTTGAGGGCCTAAGTTTTTTATGAAAGATTTGGGTTCAATTTTCACTAGCTACATGTGGAAGACATTAATGAGAAATGAGGAATGACTCCTGACCATAGAGTCTTGATCTCGCTCGGGTTTTACCAGTTCTCCACAGCGGGTCTTCGGACGGGTGAGGGATCGGGTTTTCCCCGGTTCGGAAACCTCATGGGCAAAACTGGCTACCCTGGCCAGCCCCTTGCATAGTCCTGGGGGGGGGGGGGGGGTTCTTGGGTTCGCCAGTTTACGGGTCCCATAGGTAGTCGGGCAGAAACATTTCGTTAGCCGTTAAAAAAATCAAGTTTAATGTTTTTATTTTATGTTATTTTATTTTGCCAAGTATTTTCAACAAACATGGAAACAGGTTGATGGTCCCCGTGTACCCGACGAAGTCTGCCCAATCTGCCGCAAAACCTGCTTGGACAAGTACAGAGAGCATGCGGTTCACTGCAAAGAGCTATCTGGGTTTAAGTACAGACATGATTGGGTTCGGGACATCCTTTGGGACACTTTAAGAAGAGCTGGGATATCAGCTAAGAAGAAGGCTTCTGTCAACTTTTTGTCGGACCTCGCGGAAGAGAGATCCACCTTGCGGCCAACATATTTGTTTGTCTTTGGGTGGGCTGGGGGGGGGGGGGCACACTTGTGTTGACCTAACAGGAGTATCCCCTCAAGCCGGTTTGAGGGATAATGGTTTGTAGCAGGCCATGCTATGCGAAGGGCAGATACAAAGAAAGTGGAAAAGCATGCTAAAGCATGCGAAGAGAACCATCATGCCTTCGTCCCCCTGACCTTTGATACATTTGTGTCTTTGGCACCAGAAGCTATATGTTAATCTTTTGACCAGGGTCCAATAGGTTATCCATAGTAATGTTTTGACCCGAGGGGGTAGGATTTGTTTTTAGTAGATTAGGGTTCGCCATATAAAACGGGGTGGCTGCGCAGCTTGTTGCCTGTCTGCCTGCCATTTTGATGTAATTTTCGCTTTTATGGAATGAAATTTCAGATTAAATGTAAAAAAAAACTTGTGTTATTATTTGTAAAGAAAAAAATATTATCTATACCACTTGGCTTTTGATACTTTTGGCTTCTTGGGACTGGAGGCTATCCGTTTTAACAAGGGTCTAACGGGTTATTCATAGCAATGTTTCGACTCCAGGGGGCAGAGGTTTATGTTTAGTAGATTGGGTTTTGCGATTAAGAAGGGCGTGACGACCTAGCTTGTTGCCCGTGTGCTTGTATAATATAATTTGAGAGTCATAAAAATAAAATAAAGAAATATGTTTGTTTTTAAAAAATAAAAATAAAACCATTACTAAAATTCATAAAATCTCATGACAACCTTCAATTGAATAAATATAATAAGTATAAGTGGCTGTTAATTAATTAAAATTAGTTACTGTGGATAATTTAGTTTTCGGGTATCTCTATTATCTTATTAAGTACTAAAAATGTCCAATAAGATAAATTCATCAAATTTTTAAGATGAGAATTCAAGGGTTCCTTCACAAATCTCTATTTTTTGGTCATGTTCTTCCCTTTATGTCCCTCATGTATAACATATAATGCCAAATGTCTATTTACGTAATACACACTTTATATCTATCTCAAGATGTAACCCACCTTCATTAAACATAATAAAACCCTATTGAATGCTTAGACCTTTGAGTTCCCATGAAGTGTTTATGTATCCTTACCTTCTCATATCTTAAAAAGTAGATGCTTCCCATTCTTCTCATTTGCAGCCATAGTCCATAGAGAAATATAATACGCTTCCCATTTTAGTGTTTCTCATTCCTCTCATCTGCATCCATGGAGACATCGAAGCCTTCAAACATGCTAGGTGAGTCTCTTTCGCTTCAGATCGTCTTCTTCCATTAACCAACAACAACGACGGCATAGACCTACTTCTTGATTTAGATATGGATCTGATTCGAAGGTTTGATTACACAAATTTGTTCATTTTTTCTTAAATTAGCTCATGGATATAGTTTGAATTATGCATGAACAGAATGACTCACGTATTAATTTAACATAGTCATATTTTTTTCGACTTCTCCTATTCTTGTTTAAATCTTCACCAAAATATTCACATATGAGTCAACTTAACCACATGTGAATTGATACATGATTTTGAAATTCTTACGGTTTTCAATATTTTCATGTTTCTTATTTAAACTGTTATGATTGAACATATGTGCTCATTTATATGTCTTTAATCCATGGATTGTTAATCTAAGATGATTCCATCATACGTTAACTAATATGATTTAACGCATCATTTTGGTCCAAAAATAAGATATATGGGTATTATTCATGTAACATATGGAGATCACCATGAAGGCGTTTTAAAATAATTCTACACTTGTTATTAGGGTACGTCATAATTGAGGACAACAACAATTTACAAATTTACAACACATGATCTATCTGGCTATGATGTTGATGTTATCTTTTTTAAATTGGTTTTAGTTTCATACACAGATGGTTGGACCTGATTTGATGGTATTTTTTTGGAGAAGCACGTGAAGTAAGTGAGAGAAACAAAATTTAGTAATTTTCAAAGGATGTATTGTTATAAATACTTTATTAGTTTTGTATATTATGACAGTAAATTATATGAATAAAACTACTAACAAAAATACAACACAATTTATCACGAGAGGATTGATAAATTAACAATGAATATCGCGCTAAATTAATTGTGTTCCCGCGGCAACGCGCGGGCTTTCCACTAGTGTGCAATTGAAACCAAAATTTTAAGGGATTAAAATTGTTTTGTGACCAACTCTCCAATTATTCCTACCCCCTCATTTGTGTATTTTTTTTGTCATCAAGAGAACTATGAAAAAAAAGAGAGATAACGAGAGATATCAAGAATGGAGTCGATTAAGAGAGACGGTGGTGCAACGGTGGCCAAAGATCCGAGGTGTGTGGCGCTCATAGTGAATAAGCCGAAGTTGTGGACGCTTGTGGTTGTAGCTCGTGGCAGCAGTGGTGTTAAGTGGTGGCTCGATGGTGCGATTGAGTAAAAAGAGAAAGAAATAGAATTTTTATGTGTGATTAG
The DNA here is from genome assembly GCA_030844895.1 of Ambrosia x helenae. NCBI lineage: Eukaryota > Viridiplantae > Streptophyta > Magnoliopsida > Asterales > Asteraceae > Ambrosia > Ambrosia x helenae. The sequence goes on from JAUTDX010003609.1 coordinate 47,040, forward strand.
TGATGGGAGAAGAAGAGGTACAAGTGTAGTGTTCCAATGATCGAGTTGGAGCCACCGTGGTCATTGTGCATAGTGGAAAGCGACGACGATGCTTGTGTGTGCGTTTTAGAGAGAGAAAGCTGATCAGTGGACCCACTAGGGTTTTGTGTGTAATCAACGAATAATTTAAGTGGAACAAGAGAGCCAAGGATGTGGATATATGGTTGCAAATTCAAAAAACAAGTTGACAGTGACCAGGAGAATAGTACATAACTACGATGTGTGACGGTTTGGGCTTTAATGAGTTTAAGCAAGCGTGGGAGGTGAGATCGATTTACTCGATATGCCCACTTTTAACATTTTTTAAATGTTTTTGTGTTGATTCGTGTTGGGTGTGTTTACGGTTTTAAACTACTAAACGTTTGATTAATAGGTTTAACCGAAATGTAGTTTTGTGGGATTTTTGGGGCAGTTTTGCAAGTGGTTTGCCTTGGATGTGAGTTTATTTTATACCTAAAATGTGTGTTGAGGTGGTGGTTTTGTTATGCGAACATAATTATAAATGTAAGACCCATTTCAAATGATTAAGATCTCCATTGTGATTAACATTCAATTACCATGTATATTTATCGTAATCACAAGACATTTCATAAAATCAACACGATTCGAATTCATTATTAAAAGTGTATTGGGTTCCATCTAAATTAAGTAGTGTTATTTAGAACCGAATGCAAAACACGAGTACGGAAGCTTGGGTTTGGTATGCATTTGATTCTCCAAACGAGTGCTTGATCATCTTTCTGATCCATTCCCGAATCATACCTAAGGTTTTAACCAAGTAAAAACCAAATACAGTTAGCTAACGTATGTTAAAAGTCATAACGCATGTTAAAAATCAGCAAAACCCAACCTTGGGTTTTGCTGACTACTCGTCGTACCCTACGGCCATCAGGCCAAAGGTTACAGCCAGCAAGGTCTGATCGTTTTTGCTTGTTTGGCCGTAACCTACAGCCAAGGGTTATGGGTTACAGCTAGCAGGCTCTGCTTGGCTCGTTTTCGTACAACTTTCCCACACCAACTTGACCCGAATGCACCCGACCATTCTTGGGAGTCCAATGCTCACCTTGGTGACTTGTTTGATCAACTTTTCATGGTTTAAAACTTATTTACCTTCATACTTATCAAGATTAACGTGGTCCATTAAGAGTTCGATTAGCAAAAGGGTTCTTTTGAGGAAAGGACAAGTGTACGAATTCAACACCCATAGCCCCTTGATTGTTCTATGTCTCAAAATATTCCCTTGCACACTCTGGTCCTATGTGGTATCAAAATCAACAAGATGGGCGGTCGTTATCTAGTCGAGTCTTATCCTTGTCACCATTGCGGCGAGGATCCCATAACTATGATTCTTTCAATCATTTTCCTTGGTTTTTCCCTTGCCCGATCAACTCCCGGCAAGACTCGACTATATATAATCACATCCACATATCTCATGGTGTTGATACCTCAATGCCACCATTCTAATTTAACAAGCTACAAACATATCTATATGACTCTAAGTCGTATAGCGACTTACCTGACATATTTCCAACCTTTGACTAAGGTTGTTCCTATTGAGTTGCATTCGAATACAAGCTTCCATTGTGAAGCTCTTGTGGAATTGTTCAAGCATGGACATTTATATCTCAAAGGAATATAACTTGATATTTAAACAAGCATGGGTCATCGAGTGACTTACCTTACTCGCGGCCTTTCCAACTTTAAATATTTTACCTCCCTTGCTTCCCGAGCTTTCCGACTTCCTATTTCATGCTACACACGCATAGGTGTTTAGTTATTCATTCATTGTGTGTCCATTTCATGGTTCCACATAAACCGAATTTAACACATATATCAATTATATCATTATCATATGTTTTCATGAAATTTCATTCATTCAAGCATTTTGTCGAACACCTTGAGTGCACAATTTTATAAGTAACTTTTCTAAGCTTTTTATGATTACATGACTTTACCATAGCCTTACTTACACAATCAAGTGTTGATTTCACCATCAAATCATGTTTATATATATATAACAAATTATCAACATTTATACATGATTCCCAAGTCTCTAAGTGTAACCCACTTCTTACATACTTGAAGTTTCAATTAAGTCACATGAATCAAGCAATATATCTTTTATCACATATCATAGTTTCTTTGATGTCAGTAAACACATAAAAACCTATATATGCTAAGAAATCACACTTTTGTATAAACCTTAGAATCACCATGTTCCACATACCAAATTTGTTTTGATGAAATAAAAGGGTCTAGAGTTACCTTAGGATGTTTAGAACAGGAATTTAGCAAGAACTCCTACATGCATTAGCAAGTTCTCTTGATTTTGAGCAGATTTGGGGCTGAATTGTTTGGTGTTTCTTATGTGTGTATTTTTGGTGGTGTGTTGATTGATCACTAGTATGTGCCAAAACACACGAGACTATTATGAGGCCAACTATGTAGTTTTAAGTATTTGTGTTTTGTTTTCTTTCCTGTAAAATGTTTTGTTTCTTTTTCTTTTGAGTTAATTGTAGTTTTCATCCTGTGGTTTGCCCCAACTAACATGTTCAGCACAAGTATAACACTCTAAGTCCCTGTGGTTTGTCGGGCTAACACTTTACATCCCTCTTATTAATGTCAGTTAGTTTTTCTGTTAGTTTGTGAGTGAAATGACTATTATACTCATCCATCTTCTTCTCCAACCCACCCACCGACCACCACCACCTATAACACTCTGAGTCTTTGTAGTGGTTGTTACGTTGTGCATCTCAAGGTAAGTTCTTTTAAATTACTTGATAAAACCCACATATGTTAGATAATAGTTTACTAATTAACCCCTCATTGTTGCTCCAAAATAAGGATTTGTCAATTCGCTGAATTAAACCCAAGTTGAAAGCGACCTATGAAGAACAACACACTCAATGCAACTGTAAGAGTTTCGACAAATATAATCTTGTCCCATTATAGGAACCTATGTTTTGTATAAAGATTTGATTTTTATACGGTTGTAACTCTCTTTTTAATGGACATATATCAAGAAATTTAAAGATACAGTTGCTAGGTATGTGGGTCAGATGGTTGTAGTGCTAGTACCGCTAGAGTTAATGGTTAATACACCAGGTAATACGATGGGGTTGTTAGAGGAAGAAGATGGAGGGGTATAATAGTCATTTCACTCAGAGGAGAGGGAGAGGGAGGGTTGCAGGTGGTGGTGGTGGTGGTGGTGGTGGGTGGGTGGGTGGGTTGGATGGAGAAGAAGATGGAGGGGTTTAATAGTTATTTAACTCATAAGCTAACAGAAAAACTAACTGGCGTTAATAAGAGGGATGTAAAGTGTTAGCCCGACAAACCACATGGACTTAGAGTGTTATACTCGTACTGAACCTGTTAGTTGGGGCAAACCACAGGGACAAAAACTGCAATTAACTATTTTCTTTTGTGAAATGCACTATGTACTTTGAGTGAATGCACTCTTTTATTTCCACAACTATTATTATGGTTCTAGCATAAAACCAACTTTCTTTTACTGACTTTCTTTTGATCAAGTTGATGAATGTAGTTTTTCAAAATAATTTGTAAATGGATATTTGTGATTCATTTATTGAGTTATTTGTTTAAACTTGTAACACAAACTTTTGGTAAGACAACATTAGATAGATATTGATAGTGTGATAAATAAAGTAACAAATGTTTTATACGACGATATTTGACTAAGTCTACATTTTTACATTTATTATCCTCTTTTAATTAATGTTGTGTACAAATTCTTTTACAAAGACATATAATCTTTAACACGTGCGATACATGGATAACTAACCTAGTTTATATATTTAGTGTGATGTTCAATTGGGAACTTTAAAAAGTAGGGAAACGAGGAACCATAAATTTAACATGTTAAATATATTATAAAAATCAATTTAACATATAAAAAATTGTTTCTTTCAAAATGTTTTTCAAAGTTTTTGCATATAAAGATATCTAGAAGCTATTTCAATAAAACATAAATTTTGTAAAATAAAAAGCTTTTTACCTTTTTTCTAGTTCATTATAAGCATTTTTAATGTTAAATTTTTCAATTTTTATTAAATAGGTTTCTATATACATTTATATGCAAAATCTCCACAAAAAATGAAAAAAAAAGTTTCTAAAAGAATAAAATATAAAACATAAGAAGCTAGAGAAGAGGGAAATTTATTTTATTTTTTAGAAACTTTTTTTTCATTTTTTTTTTTGAAGAATTTTCATATAAATGTATATAGAAACCTTTTTAACAAAAATTGAAAAATACAAACATAAAAAAATGCTTATAATGAACTAGAAAAAGGGTAAAAAGCTTTTTATTTTACAAAATTTATGTTTTATTGAAATAGCTTCTATATATCTTTATATGCAAAAGCTTTGAAAAGCATTTTGAAAGAAACAATTTTTTATATGTTAAATTGATTTTTATGATATATTTAACATGTTAAATTTACGGTTCCTTGTTTCCCTACTTTTATATATATTTCGTGAGAAGTATGAGCAAGATTAAAAATTGATATGTAGATAACATTTTTTGGACTTGGTAATGATGTTTTGGATTTTATCGGTTAAAAATAACACCAAACATAACAATTAAAAACACAAAAGCAATTTATTTTCGGCTTAAAACTTAAAATACCATGCAAAGAACATGTGTTTAAATTATTGCGTTTTAGTTGTGTTTTAAATTCCATGGCTATAATACATCACATTGTGTTTTTAATTGTTATGTTTGGTGTTTTTCAAGCATAGATAATCCAAACATCATACCTAAATCCAAATATATGATGACTACGTGTCAAATTTTAATCCTTCCCACACTTCTCACGAAATATGGCATTTATACTGGAACCTTTACACACACACACACACACACACACACACACATATATATATATATAGTAGGGATAAATGGAAACCCTTAATATTTCAAGAAACTCAAGTAAACTCAGTCCTAACCATCGTTCCATTTAATATGTGGTCACCATTTTTTATAGAATTTTGATTTAAATTAAATATGTCATAATTAATGAAAAAAGGACAAAAAGTTTAATAAGGTAATTTGTTTTTTCCTGAAAAAGCGTATGCCAAGAAGCTGATATGACACCTCAACACATCATCTTTCTCTTACTTTTTGCACATTGTTCTAAACTGTCAGACGTCCTGTTAAAAATTGTCATAAGTCTGGCTCATATGTGTTTTTTTGTTACATACGTTAAATCGATAACAAGTATAAACATATTTGTTACAGATGTTAGGGTCATTAAAAACACATAAAATGTATAAGTTAATAAAAAAACATTACAGATCAAATAATAAAACATAACAAAATGTTTCCTACAAATTTAATAAAAAAAATGACAAGCAATAGTCATTATAATCACCAAATAAAATGTAACAAACCTTTTCATACAAATATAATTGTTTTTAAAAAATGCTAAAAAAAAAACTATCATAACAAAAAAATAAAAAATATAACTATGCTTCATTCTTGATAATCATCTTCATCGTTGCACACAAAAATCTCTTCATCTACAAAGAGAACAATTTCATCAATTTACATATTCAAATGTTTAGCGTATGTAGCCTAGTTGTCAAAACTATCAAACTTAATGTAGGGCAAAAATGTCATAAAGACTGCAAAGACTTATAACATATGAAAATTAGTTCTAATGTAACACATGAAACGAAGGTAATATTCGTTCCATGCATGTTAAAATAACTTTTGTTTCAATTAAGATATGCAACTGTGTTGAAGTAATATGAGTAAACAAAAAGACACCATTTGTAACATGTGAAAACATGTTAATTGATAGTTAATGTGTGGCTATAATAAAAAGAACACCAGTTTTACATATGAAACACATGCATAAAAAATATTTGTGTTAACATATGAAAAAACCGTCATCTGTAGTGAGAAGTAATAAAAACAACACCAGTTTTACATACGAAACATTTAGAACTTATTTGTATTCAAAATTATATTTAGTAATACTTTTAGGACGTTACAAAAGAATTTATATACTTTAATTAACAATGAGTTTATGCAATAAGTTGTTGTAAGCTGTGAATGAATGGTGTTTTATGCTTTGTTCTGTTATACTTTGTGTAGGATGGGTGGTACAATACATGTCATGCGGTCTCACCTCCTCCTGCTCACCTCACCTTCTATATACGTGTCCGATGTGTCGCCTTTTAGTCTAGTTTAAAACTTTTTACCCACATTCATTTTTCTTTCTTTTCCTCTCACCTCTCACTCTCTCTCCACATTTCAATCCAGATCTAAGTCCAAAATTACGATACCATCGCCATTAAACCACTGCAATCTTAACCTTCATCTCCTCTGGCCATCGCTTCCGGTGACGACTTCTGGTGGCGGCTAAGTAAGGGTTTGGTGGGTTTCTGTTACCATTTGGTGGTTAGAAAGAGGGACGATGGTAGTGACTATTATAGCGTGATCCTTTCACATATTAGATACCTTATTTCAAGTTTAGGCATCTTCTTGGAACAACTTTTACATTTGAATATATTATGCTGCACTCTTCTTTATGTAGGCGATGATATCGTCCGGCGATGATATTCTTTGATCCAATAATGAGCACAAATGGTCTTACATTGGTAACCAGATTTGGCCCATGAGGAAGGTAAGTTTATCACCTATTACCTTTATGGTTGCAGCATGTAAGTTATTTATTTCTATAGATGCTTGCTTGATGAATCATTTTACTAATGAATTTCAAATTTTATATGACAAGATGATGGGCATAAAAACTTAGCTTTAGTTTATCTCTAGGCTAACTTGAAGGGATAAGGTAATTGGATCATTTTTTTTGTTACAAACCTAGTGTTTAGTTTTATTGAGCAGGTAGGATAAACGAGTTTAAAATGGGTTGATGGGTTAATCTAATTTCGTATAACTATACTTTTTAAAAGACGATTGTGAAGTTTATATATGTTTTTTTACTGTTATTTGGTTGGATTAATAGTGAAA
>JAUTDX010003610.1:0-51202 GCA_030844895.1 Ambrosia x helenae
CCATGGCCCATTTGTATGCAGTTTTGAACTCGCATAAAGTAGGAATTTGACTTGATCATATATATATATATATATATATATATATATATATGCATATATGTGAAGTTGACCCATTTAGTGCGCGCGCACCCACATACACACACACATATATATGCTGATGACCCATTTGTATGCAGATGTAGTTTTGAACTGGCACAAATGTGTAGTTGACGAGCTGCTGGGTCTTCAATTGAAAGGTTTTGATTTGAAATTTAAGGTTTATGGTGAATTGGGGAAAAAATCAGGTTTATAAAGGAGAACACAAACGTCTGGTTAAAATTTGATAGGTGAGTTGACGATTTTACCCCTGACTTAACGACACTGACTTACAAACTGTTCAAGCAATTTTTCAAGTTTTGAGCTGGATTGACATATTGGCCCAAACCACAGGGACGGTTTTGGTAATTAACTCTTTTTTAAAAAAATCATTAAAAGACATTCTCATTAAAAAACTTGCCAAGTTACATTAAAATAGAAGGTAGACGGGCAACAAGCTATGCCGCCACCCCTTTCTGAATTGCGAAACGTAATCTATTTTTATGTGCACTCGAATCTAATAAATTTCTAATCAAAATAGAAAAGCATCTTCAGCTTGTGTTTTATTTCCAAGCCTAAAATCCTTCAAACATATGATATTTGGTAATTAACCCTAGGACTATATATGTCAAAAATCTTACGGTGAATATGAAGATGAAATAAATAAACAGAAGAAAACAGATTAATCAATTTCGTTTATGGAACCCATTTTTTGCACCCTCCGCCCCTGTGTGCGCGGATAGGTGCTCAAGTATAAATATAACTTAACATTTTTATTTTCTTTCCATTTGGTTTCCATTTATAACCCATCCAATTTCTATTCCCCAACCAATGTGGGATAAACTCACATTCACATACATAAACTCCAACAATATATATGTTTCATTTTATACGTTTTTTTAAACGACTTAAGTTACACCAAATGCGTTTTCGTCAGGACTTGAACCCTTGATCTTAGAAGAAGCAACTCTAACACCACTTTATCAACTAGACCCAACCCCTTACCCAAATATAGATATCCATTTATAGATATATATGTTCATACAATTTAAATTAGTCAAATCCAATTATAGAAGTAAATAAAACATTGGAGGCTTGAAAGGTATAAAAATGAAACAAATAACATTTTAATTTTGTAAACGGTAATATTAAGTTGGCTTAGTAGAATAGCCGGCCACCCAAGTCAAGTGTATATATGCATGCAAACTGGCGAACCATGAACCTGGCCGGCCACATTTATACCCTATTTTAATTATCATTCGCAATAATAAATATAATCTATATGCATTCTTACAACATAAAGCAAGGGATCATCAACCGATTACAGACGATTGGTAACTTATCTCTTGTGTTGTCTCGAGATTTTAGATGAGGCAGGCTGGGATGTATTCAAGAATTTTATCTGGAGGAGGCATATCAGGGCGAACGGGCCCTCATTTGTTGCCCTTGGCAAGGATTAAGAAGATCATGAAGAAATCAAGCGTGGATGTGAAGATGATCTCTGGAGAGGCACCGCTTGTGTTCTCGAAAGCTTGTGAGCTTTTCATTGTGGAATTAACCAAGAGGTCTTGGAACATGACCATCCAAGGCAAGGGAAGAACTTTACACAAAGAAGATGTTGCATCCGCGATTGCAACAACCGATGTGTTTGATTTTCTTATTCACTTGGTTCATCCTAATGCATCTCATCATGTAGATCTGAATCAAGATCATGCCATTGAAAAGAAACAATAGAGTGTCAACATGTCATTCAGATGAGCTACTTTAATCAAGTAGTTTTGAGTCTTAAGTTGTTGTAAATGGTTTTTCCATCCTTTTATGAGTCACATTACGATGTATCAAGAATTTATAAAGTGAAAAAAAAAAATACAATGTTTTGAGTAAAAATCATATACACAATGAATAACTCACACAACACATAAGAATATTATATATCTAATTACGTTAATATTTGTTTAAAGTAATGAAGATTTTTTAATAAAAGGAAAATCAAAATAAACTTTGCTACTAGTGTGCATGGTTGTTCTAGACTAATCTTATAAAGCATTGTGCTGTTTCCTCAAAATATTGATAGTTTAAAGTATAACTTAATTTATTTCAAGTGTTAACACAAACCACATACTCGTTTTGGACTCCATTGTACTTCACCACGTGTTTTGTGTAGGCTAATTAGTCATATCCGTCTTAGCCCACAAATCTTGTTTTTCATCTTTTTATTGGTCCTTGTCTATTTAGGCAAGGGCTAAATAGCCATGTCTATTCTTTAATTTAATAACTTTGAAGGTAAACTTGTCTATTCTAGTAATTTATCATAATAAAAACTCTATAGAGAATATAACTTATAATGCAAAATATAATAAGTGAATGTTTAGCAATTCTATAAATTTTGATGCTACATATATATGCGAGATACTAAAAGAAAACTGGATCGATCGAGTTGTTCCATCTCAAGCCGAGAAGCAAAAACTAAAAGCCGGATTTTCTCCAAATGCGTACTCATGATCGTTTGGAACATGAACTTGTGAACGCGAGTGGCCTTTCTTCGCCATCTTTTCAACATTTTTATCGTTCTTTGCAGCCGCGGCCTTCTTCTTCTTCTCCATTCTTCGCTTCACCATGTATTCTTCTGAGATAAAACACGTCCATTTTTTGACTAAAAAACTCGATAAAAATGGAAATGTTGGTGATTTTTAGTTATTGGAAATGAGTTTGATTGTGAAGCGTAAACTGTAAGGTGCTTAAAAAGGGAAAGGTTTTGTAGGGATTCTATGGGTGCAAACCCCATAGTTTATGAATTAAAACAAGCTGCTACCATAAGGCCGGTGTCATGCATTGTGCATACATTTGAATACATGGGTTTTCTGAATCATTTCTTTTTGAAAACTTTGTGTTTTCCCATGTATGTTCGGTAAATGTGTTTCGTAGTGGGTTAATTTTTTAAAGGCTAATATGTAATCAACCTGTAAAGAAAGAAGCATACCCATATTTTTTCCACATGATAAAAGCAATGCATTACTTCTAATCAAGTGCATCATAAATTTCTATCAGCGGCACTAGAAAGTAAAATTGTAAGTTAGGTTAGTTGAAAATATATTCCAAATTGTTTGTAGGCTTATGGGTTTTTTCAGCGATGAAGCCACGGAAGGCGCAGCAGCACTGATCTGGACCAACTGGATGGAAGTAGTACTTTGTGAGGGAGTCAACCCTGGTTGTGAAATAATATTGCCACATCCTTTGGAGCCACCTGTGGTAGTTTTGTTGATTCTGTCTAGCAATAAAGACAATGACTTTCTTGGATTGAGAACGCGTTTTTGATCTGTTTAATTGAATGGATTAACTTGTGACTTGATTTTTTTCCAACATCTTGGTTCTTGATTAATACCAAGAATCACTGCTGCTGCGCTGCAATGGATGTGTTTAATGTGTGTGTCTTGTGTTTTCAACAGAGAGAAGGGATGGGGTGGTTTGGGGTTATGGTTGTGGTTCGGTGTGATTGTGGTTGTGGTTGTGATCGTGGTTCGGGTCTTGCTTCGAGACGGGTTTTAAGTCGGGTCAGATCTGGTTGGGTTAGTGGTGGTGGTGGTGGTGGTGGTTGGAGGAGGAGGGGGTGATGTTGGTTGTTTGAGGAGGTGGTGGTGCTGGTCATATACACAAAAGATTAAACTGCTCGGATGGTCCCTATGGGTATTTTGGTCATTTTACATGACTTAACTGATAAAATCTAACGACGTTAGCTGGTAGGGACCAAAATGTTATAAAATGTCAACGTTGGGGACCATTGAAAATATATGGGGGCATACGTGAAATTTGGGCAAACCACAAGGACCATCCGTGCACTTTACTCGTTGAAAATATATTCCAAATAAGACATCCCAACCTGAGAACTTTATAGACGTGCACAGATCGTTTTTTTTTTTCTAGGAACCGAACCGGTTCCAAACCGGTCCATGTTTGGTGCCGGCTCGTATCTAAACCGGTTTTGGTTTGGTTCGGTTTGGTTTGTGAACCAATTCACGTACACACTTTTTTTTTTAAAGAAAATGCATCACAAAATTATTATTTTTACGTAAAGTTTGACTTTTATTGATTCTTACAATCTTTTTAAGGTGTATAGGTATATGTTTGTATGTGTAGAAACCTTTTTGTATAATTTTTTATATATAATTTTTTTATATAAAATTGCAATTTTTTTTAATAAAATGTAGTAATTACTTAATTTTGTTTGATACCCTTCTCAAAAACGTTATTATATAATATATATTATAGATATAGATTAATGGTAACGGGAAGTTATGATAAAAGAATGTGTACAAGTAGGTTTTTCATGAAGAAAAAATTACATGACATTTGGGTTTTAAGCATGAGACTTTTTTTTTATGTGATCTTAAAATTCATGTAAAATGACATTTATACACATCTTTTCTCCTTTATAATGTAGTATAGATATAGATACATATCTAATAGCATTACAACAAATATAAATTAAGAAGAGCAATTGTCACTAAAAAGCAGCCTAATTTTTTTTTAACCATTAACAAATCAAATCCCGATCACTTAAAATGCACTCGCCAATGACCTTGTGGTCTAGTGGTGGAAAGAACTTGGTTTCTCCTTGGAGAGCCAGGTTCGATTCCCACTGGCTGCAAGTGAGGTGGGAGGTTTTCAGGCTTAGCCTGTTTCCTACCCTGGAGTGCCCGGTTCGAATCCCACGTCGACCGGACTATGCTCATGTATAGCCCTGAGCGAAATGCCGTTAAAAAAAAAAAAAAAACTTAAAACGCACTCCACCATAAGAGGATTGTCAGCCTAAAAATTCATTTAATGATTTTTATTAGTTGTATTAATCTTTTTGTCAAGATGAATATTATCGATCAATGATATTGTTTTTTGTAACAAGGGGCGGATACACACACTGAACCCAAGGGCCCAATGGTTAGCACACCCACCGAACCAAGGGTAAACTGGGAAAATCAAGTACAAGCATTACACGTGACACGTGACCAAATGCAACCAAAGCTTAAAGGCACCTTAATTTCGTCAAAGATTCATATTAGATCTTCATATATTTTTTTTTGGAAGGCAAAGAATATGGTGCTAGGTTTAGAACTCATTAGATCTTCATATATAATAACGAGGAAATTAGGCCCAGTTTAATGCTTTATCACTAAAGTAATAACTTTATCTCTCTCATATATGAAGGTTCTGAAATTATACGTGCTTTTCACTTATACTACAATATCACATGTCATATCATTTACTTTTAAGATGAAAAAAATTAAAAATGCATGCTTTAGTAGCAGTAAAATTTATAAAAAAGGTTAAAAAATGGTATATACTCTTTTAACAAAATCTTAACTGACTCGTTGTATGATAATGGGTAAAATGATAATATAGTGGGATTGGGCGATAATTTTTTTGGGTTAGTATGTTATGTAGTTAATCTATGGGTCAAGTGTTACGTGGCCCAGGTAGTAGTTCGCTAAATGGGCTTTGGGCGTTCATATGTAAACTTAGATGTTTGTATTTTGTTGGCGTGTTTGAATAAAAGTGCTCCGTTTGATCGTTCAAAAAAAATAAAAATTCTTAACTTATTTATAGACCAAAAGACTAGATCATCCTTGTAAATTACTCTATATTTAATCACAACATATATCTAAAATAAGATGGAACTATTTGTTTTTACGGATCGTTTCAAACCGTAAAACCACCTAAACTGGTCATCTGTTTGATCTTGTAGTTGGTATTTTTTTTTTAACTTTTCATTGGCCAGTTTTAAAATTTGCAAACTTCAATGCACGGTTTGGTTTATGGTTTATAGTGAATACCGGTCGTATAAAACCGGTCTAGACCGTAAGATTTGCATTTTATATTGCACTTAATTAAAGATAAATCTGAAACTGATAACTCAATTGTATATCTATTGTAAGGTGTCAAAGAGAACAATATATGACTTGAGTATTATACAAACAACCTGTGACTAAAATCTTGGACATCACCACTTTCTGTTCCTGTTCTGTTTGTCTGTTATTAACAAGATTTTGTCTTTCCAAACACTTTTCAAAGCTTCCATTAGCGTAAAGCCGTAAATCATGTGAACCCACTTGTGAAATCCCCAAACTAACCCTCAAATTCTTAAGAAGTCTTTATCCAACACTCCAATCTTTGTTACATCATGTTGCTTTGCCGCCTCCCTTTTTTTAAAGTGCAAGTCACATAAAAAGGATCAAGAGATTTTGGTTAACTGATTGTATTTGTATTGATTAAAGAACATAAAACAGGTTTTTATTTTTTTGGGGGACAAAAAATGAGCACAGGAGTAAGCACGTTTGTCATCAGATGGATTAATCTTCTTACTATGGTATGTTTTTGTTTTTAAAAATTTTGGAACCTTTGTTATGCATAAGTTTTTTTTTTTTTTTTTTTTTTTGGGGGGGGGGGTGTCTTTTGGTTCAAGTTCTTGACTATTAAAGCTTGATTGTTTATGATCATGCTGCACGCTAGACAGTGCCCAACTGTGGCATAACTTTCAAGAATTAGTAATTGAAGCATTTTAATAACTTTCTGCTCATAGAGTAGTTTATTCCAGATTATACTTTGGAGATTCTAGTTCTGTTACAGTGAAAGATTGTTTGCATAGGAAGAAATTTATTGATGTCTTGATTGATAGCTACAAAACTATGTAGTATGTACCTTAGTTTTTCAATCTGTAGTTTGTAGCTGTGGGTGTAATCGGTTTTGGCGTGTGGATCAGCACTCATCATGATGGTTGTAGGAAATCGCTCACTCTTCCGATTTTGGGTCTTGGCGCTGTAATATTCGCTATGTAAGATATCTCTGAGCTTTCCTTCGTTTTATCGATCGGACTTCCTAATAAGACAGTTTGAATTTAAGTTCTTCAGACTTTGAACTGATATTAGCTCTTTACGTTTCAAGATAAATGCATGCTTTCAGCGATGTCTCTAAAGTTAAATTATACCTCTTCAGTTACCATGATTTGTGTTATGAGTTTCAGATCAGTTGTTGGGTTTTTGGGAGCGCAAAAGAACAACTCTATATTGTTATGGATGGTATGTTCTTGTTTGGGAGAATTATTATTATAATTTTGGTCTGTTTTTGCAGTTTTTGTTGTCACTGTTACTAAAAGTTAATGTATCTTGCAGTATTTGATCATACTCTTCTTGATTTTGTTGGGAATCCTCGTTTTTTACCGTATTGGCGTAAGTATATTTGTATATGTGTATGGCTATCATCATGTATATTAATTTTCAACCATGCATTTTTAGACGATGCGATTCACAAAAAGAAAATTTAGATGTGATGAATATCTGTAGTATATACTGAATGATTCATTTTCTCATCTTCTATTGCAGTTTTATTATAACTAACAATGCCACCGGCCATAATGTTGCGGGTTGGAGGTGAGATTTAAGTGATATTTCTTCCAGCCGTGCATTACCTCTTTAACGCGTTTGGAATTCATCATCTTGTTTATGTCATCAGATTCAAGGAGTATCATCTTCAGGATTATAATAAATGGTTTCTAAAAGAAGTAAGCATACATTTGAAAACTTACCTCTTTAACGCGTTTGAATACTTACCTTCTAAATAAGTTGTTTCTTGATTTGGAAGTTGGTTAAACCACACATATAATTGTAAATTTTAACTTCTGTGTCTCAGTTGAACAACACGCATAATTGGAAGCGCCTTCAAAGTTGCCTTGTTAAATCTGATGACTGTAATAACCTATCAAAAAGATACAAGGTTCTGTTAAATTTACCTCTCCATTATTCTCCCTTTCTGTTCTCATTGATTGATTCATTTCAAGAATGTGACGATAACATGTTTTACGCAGACTCTTAAACAATACAAATCAGCAAAATTGACACCCATTGAAGCTGGTTGTTGCAGACCACCATCTCAGTAAGTTTCTAAGAAATTCTCCGAGTTAAAGTCAGTCGGTGGGTAACATGTTGTTTTTTGTACGGGTCGGTTACCAGTAATACTTTTTGCCATCCTAAAGATGAACTCAAATACAATGTTGTTTTAGGTGTGGCTATCCTGCTGTGAATGCCTCTTACTATGACTTGAGCTTCCATCCGATTAGTCCTGATAAGGACTGCAAACTTTACAGGAATTCAAAAGCCATAAAATGCTACAACTGTGACTCCTGCAAGTAGGCTTATTTTTCTCCAAGTTTGTGTTTTTGTTCTCCATTATTATTTGCAACTAATTCTGATTTAATCCTGTCTTGACCTTTCAGGGCTGGAGTAGCAGAGTACATGAAAACTGAATGGCGTGTGGTTGCTATCTTTAATGTGGTTTTGTTCGTTGTCTTGGTAAGTCTTATGTACTACTTTCTTATCATAAGGCATCAAACTTTCAAGGAGACTTGAAATAAGTTTTAAATTTTGACGTTTTAAAGCGAACCGGTACACAATATTTTTGCCTAATCTGACATCTGATCTTGGTGGCAAAACTTCAGTCTATAATCTATTTTGTGGGATGCTGCGCAAGACGGAATGCAGCAACTAGCCGCTCAAAATTTTAGAAGTCAGACTCGAATTCTGTATTTCTTGTCTATGTAGGTGTTGATTTTTATTTTTAGTTTTTTACTTTTAATTAATCTGATATGGGAAAAAAGAATAATGTAAAGATTTTAAAATTTTCAAGAATGATCCCTTCATTCGTGATTTATCCTGACTTATCTTCGTGGATCTTGCATGGTTTTTTTCCTAGAGCGGCTAAATAGATGGTCAAACGGCTTGAATGAAGTGTCAAAATGGGGTCCTGTCTAACGGGTCGGGTTGGGTTGGGACAAAACTTTACTCATGTGATTTAAGTAAAAATAACCCATGTAAATCAAGTTCTTAATACAAATTATGCAAATTACAGATACATGAAAACAACTCTATTGCTTAGCACAAGAATAACTATTGTCATTCGGGTTCCTATTTCGACTGAAAACTGCAATGCTTTTCCTTACCGGTGGTTGCAAAGGAGCCCTCTTGTTTGTATGATCAGTAAACATGTCATTTGTAGCAAATATTTCATCCACCGACAACATTAATTCACATAAACTTGAAAATTAGTTGATTTAACGGGTCAAACTATAAAACAACCGGCTAACATTACCAACCATCTGAAAGAATGAAACAAGGGGAAATGAAGAAAAATCTATGCAGCTCATGAAGTTGCATTCCACTGGCTGCAGCTAACCGTAAACCCATTTGCAGAAGAACAGTTTGCATTGCGAAATCATAAGCAACACAGATTCAGAAATTGATCTTAGCATCCAACTTTGCTCACTACGTACTATCATCATCTACATAAGAGATGCCTCAACACTTTCATTCATTCATCTCACTACTGTTGACATCCACCTGTTCCAACTCTTCACTCACGTTTTCAATCTCATTAACCTTGCCATCTTGTTCAAGCTTCATTTGATCCAAAATTGCTGAAATATCTTCATCACCATTGTTCCCATCACGTGCCTTTTCAGATGATTCATACATTTTACGTCAAGCTTTCCTCCTGAGAAACCACCAATGAGTGCTTCAACTGATCACAGCAGGGAGCCTATCTGCTGATTTACTATATTCATTATTATTCCGATCCTTATCTCCATTAACGTCAACGTTGAAGTTCAAATATATCAGAGGGAGAATTGTTGAGTCAGGCCCTGAACCATCACCAACTGCATGTTCTCAATGCTTCCCATTGACCCAAGTTATGAACATTGGACCCCCATCCAGGTAGATCTTTCTCAGGAAGCCTTCTTATATATCTTAGGCAGTTTTGCTACATTAAAGTCTATATACCTTTTTAATTTTAAATGTATATATTTATGAATAACGATTTGTTACCTGTTAAGTCAGTCAAAATCTACTTATATAATTTAACAAAATCTACTTATATAATAAAAGAGTAACTTGGCGGCCGCCTTGATCGTTTTTTCCATGAACACAAGGTTCTCATTCAATATCTTCTGGTAGCCGGACGACGGCCTGGAATGGAAAGAATGTTGGACGATTGTAGAGGAAGGAAGCTACGGCGGACGGTTAGAGAGCTCCCGATGTTTATTCTCGAGAGAGAAAACGTTTTACAATAAAAAAAAACCCTATTTATATGGCGGCTCAATAAATATTAGGTTGGATCATCCATGACCTCTATAAATAACCTGGTAAAATGAGCGGAAAAAACATAAAAGAAGCCCCCATATGATGTCATGTGTCCCACAATTGCTTTCATTTATATATTATATAAGATATCCTAAGTCTAAGATAGAAAAAGTGAACCGATGTCGCACAGTTAGTTATTAGCGGTTATTGTAGTTGAACGGTTGTATTGGTTCACTCGCACCAATTCACTTGGTATAAATAGGCTTGTATCCCTTCATTTTTATTTTTAAATTGTATGAAACTTTGTTTATGGAACAGTTAGTTTCTCTCTCTTTTATCCCCTCCAAAACCACAATACAATCGCATACAATCTCAATCAAACAAAGAATTCAAACATTTGCAGATTTCTTTCTTTTACAGTACGTCCTTCCAAGATTGAAGATATTACAGAACCGATCAATGAGATAGAATTAGGAGGTCAGCAAGTGGAGATCTGGTGGATGGAGGGGAGGAGAGGCGTGGAACTGGCAACAAACAGATATATCTGTAGCAAGGGAAAGTAGAAAAACTGCATGTAGCCAAGATATATCTGTATTCATGAAGTGAGTTAAAACTTAAAAGAGTACACTACACGTGTTAAAAACATTGTTCATAAACTTGACGTGTGTTACAAAAGTACACGTAATAAAACAAGTACTATTTATGAACTTGTGTTTAAAGGGAAACTATAACTCAAGTACCTATCTAACCGGTCAAAATGTATGTGCTGTCATGTCAAGTGTCTATACAAAAGTAGTATAAACCTTATACTTCTGCTCTTCACTGTGGTGCTGTTGCTGCAAGTAAAACCCTAATTCTTTTCCAAAAAAAGAAAAAAAAAAGCTTTTGTTCCGACCATGGTATTCCGACAAGTACTGCGTTTAACGAGACATTTGGCCCCTAGGGCCGGCCCTGTAGACGATAATCTTATTATGATTGCTCAAAGATGTCTAGTTATCCCTTCCAAAACCCTTTCAAATTCTCTATTTATTTCATCTGTTTCTCATCCGACAAGATCTTCCCTATCTACAAGATTTTGTGAAACCAACACAACCCTGGTATCGGGTACAACAAGATCATATCAATCTGTTGCCACTCAGCCGAAGCAATCTGTTTATGACTTCACTGTTAAGGTTTGTTTCTTTGTTTGTTGACATCTTTGTGCTGTCTTCATTTTAGGGTTTTAATTAAAATGTTTTAACATTCGATGTTGATTTGTTTGTTTGCTTCATTGATGGGTATCTTGAAAGATTGTTTCTTGTTTTTATTGTTTGTTTGTTTGTTTGTTTTGATAGATTGGTATCTTGATGTTATTATTTATTTATTTATTTTTTGTGTGTTTGATGGATGTCTTGAAAGATTGTTTCTTGATCCTTTTATTGAGTGGTTTGATGGATGTCTTTGAAAGATTGTTTCTTGATCCATTTATTGAGTGGTTTGATGCATGTCTTTCAAAGATTGTTTCTTGATCCATTTTTTGTGTGTTTTGAGTGATGGGTGTCTTGAAAGATTGTTTCTTGATCCTTTTTTGTGTGTTTTGAGTGATGGGTATCTTGAAAGATTGTTTCTTGATCCATTTTTATTGTGTTTTGATTGATAAGTGGCTTGAAAGATAGTTTTTTGATCCCTTTTTTGTGTGTTTTGATTGATGGGTGGCTAGAAAGATGTTTCTTGATCCATTTTTTTTGTATGTGTATTCATGGTTGCAAAAATCTCAACTAGCATCCGATTAGTCTCCGATCTACTCGGATGTTCACCGAGTAATTTTACTCTAATCGGCCAATTAATCGCTAGACGGTCAATGGAGGCCCTAGGTAGTCCTAACCGACCAAAAATCGGACAATTCTAGCCATTTTCCGGTCAAGCCTTGTAAATTTCGGTGATTAATCTTGTCTACTTAAAAAAATAACCAATAAGGGGTTAAAACTTGTCTAAATAAAAACGTTACACATAAAAATGCATGCACATATATTATAAAACCGAAGATTACATATAAAAATCATAATCTGATTAATCACGATTAATCCCGACCGGTCTGTACCCCACCGGCCGACTAGCGCATAGTGATTCTCACAACACTCTGTGTTTGTAAGATTGTTTATCAATCTTGATTTTTGGTTGGTTTTGCTTCAGGATGCAAAGGGCCAAGAAGTGGATCTTAGCAAGTACAGGGGAAAAGTGTTGTTAATTGTTAATGTTGCATCAAAATGGTATAAACTATATGTTCCCATAATCCACCTCTTGTTAATGAGCTCCTTTTTAATTAACTTCTGATTATGTGTTGCAGTGGGTTTGCAAATTCTAACTACCCTGAGCTGACAACCTTGTACCAGAAGTACAAGGATCAAGGTTTGGCTTTCCTGCTATTTCTCTTCCCACATCTTGTTAACAAAAGCTCTTTCTTTAATATACAACCTTTCTTTATTTTGTGGATTTATACTTTATAGGTCTTGAGATTCTTGCATTCCCATCCAATCAGTTTAGGCTAGAACCAGGAACTAATGATGAAATTCAAGAAACTGTTTGCACTCGCTTTAAAGCCGAGTATCCAGTCTTTGCTAAGGTTGTAGTTGTACAATATGTTGCACAAAACTTAATACACACTATTCCATTGTGTCTCCACTGACCGAATTTGTTGTCCGGCGTTGATGTAGGTTGATGTAAATGGCAAAAACGCCGAACCGCTGTTTGATTTCTTGAGATCAAGCAAAGGAGGGCTTCTTGGTGACAGTATCAAGTGGAACTTCACAAAGTTTCTGGTTGATAAAGAAGGGAAAGTAGTTGACCGGTATGCCCCAATTACCAGTCCTCTACGCATCGAGGTAAAACTTGTTCTGTAACATAGTCTTTGGCTAAATTTGGGACTAGGGAACTCATGTTTTCTTGTTTGGTTTTGTTGTTATTGCAGAAGGATATAAAGAAACTGCTTGGGGTTGCTTAAGTCTTGCTGTACTAATGTATGTGTTGTTGTTTGGTAATTTCTTGCTTTGAACCTTCTGAATCTAGTTCATATAGAAGCGAATAAAACAACCTTTTACATGTATGTTTGTCTTTTATGTTATCAACATTTTGGTAAAAAGAGATCTGTTTGGATATTATCGTTCTTTTTTTAACATGTTTGTATTCATCCATCCCCAATTCCTTTCGGCTTTCTCTGGGACACCAAGAGCCTCCCAGACCGCAGCTATTGCATCCATAATATCATTCCGACACGGTGGTTGATAAGCATGCTCGTTTTTGCACCTAGGCGCACTGGTCAAACGCCTTAGCTTTAACATTCTTTCCGTTACCATAAATCATGGTACATTTGAGACATATTTCCCCATTATCATACCAACCACTAGATAACGCAGCAACTCTAGTTTTATCCCAGTAAAAATTTTCATTACAATAGGATGCCCAGCCGCCCACAACACCGTTTCAAAGTTGTTTAGTGTTGTGATAGATTTTGTTCTTCATGTGAACGATGGCGGATTTATTTCAAAGTAAGACGTGAGAGAATGTGAGATAACACGGTGTGTGACGCAGGTATCTTACAGTAATCAAGTGAACCTAAATAAACCGAACCAAATTAGCCGATGGTTTATCTTGTAATGAACACTTTAAACTTGTTTCATGGAAGGTTAGCCAGTTGTTTGCCAAAACTAAATTCTGAACTACGCGTTCTCTCACAAATGTCCGACAACTGAATCTTACATACATGAAAACGTGTGTTGTCCGATTTTAACCGCCACATTGGCATTAATGACCGGACAACCGTCAGCCTGCAATGGAAGTGGACCAATCTCAACAATAAGTGTGATCGGTGGACCACCATATACCAAAACACGTTGAGGGAGGAGCTGGGCATTGAACCGGAGTTAGCTATCGAGCTCACGTATGTGGACTATGCGGCTCGATACGACAACAACTTTGACCATGTCGAGGCATGGCAACTGTTGAGCCAACCCTAGGTTTTTTTATTTCTTTTAATGTATTTTATTTTTAGTTTTTTTATGTTTAATAGTAATGAAATTTAGTTTTTTATGTTTAATGTTCTTATTATTTAAGTAAATTTTAAACAAACGGTTAAAATAAGGTAAACATATTTAGAAAACAAACAGTGAAAATAATAAAAAAAAAAGTGTAAAACAAAAGGTAAAAACACAAAAAACATATATATAAAACTCAAAAATAAAATAAAATACCGGTATCAGCCCGTTAGATAGAATCAGCAAAACGGTCTACGGGACCACTACCAGCATGGGTGGCGACGGTATTACCGTGCTGATAGTTGGTACCCGTGAACAATTCGGATGGCGCCCCGTCCCCTTGTAACAAAACCTACGGTCCACGTCTGTCCAACACCTTCTGATAACCACCATGGCCTCGAACCGCCACGTCTGCCACGTCAGCACAACCTAAAGCAACCACGTATCTATCACAACATCCACATCCCACACACGGCAAACAAACATCAGTACAACATTTATACATACCGACATCATCATCATCTGTACTTGATTTGTATAAAATCTGAACTCCGATGTCGTATTCATCAGCTCGTCTCTTCAACAATCTTATTGTAGCTCAAAGATTTCTAATTATCCCTTCAAAAACCCTTTCAAATTCTCTGTTTATTTCATCTGTTTCTCATCCAACAACATCTTGCCTATCTACAAGATTTTTTGAAACCAACAGAACCCTGCTATCGGGTACAAGAAGATCATTTCAATCTATGGCCACTCAATCGAAGCAATCCGTTTATGACTTCACTGTTAAGGTTTGTTTGTTTGTTTGAAATGATTTATTTCACATTGCGGGTTTACAAGTTTGATATTCAAATTGTTGTTCGTCTTTTGTTTTCTTTTCTTTGTGTTGTCTTGATTTTAGCGTTCTAAAATGTTTTCAATTGATTCTAAAATGATTATATATTAAAATGATTATCATTCGATGTTGATTGTGTGTTTTGATTGATGGGTATCTTACAAGATTGTTTCTTGTTTTTATTGCTTGTGTGTTTTGATAGATTGGTGTCTTGAAAGATTGTTCCTTGATTCTTTTTATTTATTTTATTATTATTTTTTTGTTTTGTGTGTGTGTTGATCCATTTTTTGTGTGTTTTGATTGATGGGTGTCTTGAAAGCTTGGTTTTAAAATGCGCGCATTTTAATCACCTGATGCAGAGATGAGATCGCATCACAATTGCAGTTGATCAAACTAAGCCATCGATTGAACAAACCTGACTATGACTATAGATGATGAGAGTATCTTGTATGTTTGATTGTTTGAAGGTTGACACATTAAAATATTAGCTATAGATGTTCTTTTTGTACTTTTTAAATAAAGAACGCCTCGCATACGTGATACATGCGTTGCGCGCATTGTGCATTACGCCTTACGCGTCTGCTTTTGGGATCGAAACGCATTAGGTCACTACACGCTTTTTAAAACCAAGCTTGAAAGATTGTTTCTTTATCCATTTTTTTGTGTGTTTTGAGTGATGGGTGTGTTGAAAGATTGTTTCTTGATCCTTTTTTATTGTATGTGTGTGTTTAACATTGTTTATTGATCTTGATTTTTGGTTGGTGTTGTTTCAGGATGCAAAGGGCCAAGAAGTGGATCTTAGCAAGTACAGGGGAAAAGTGTTGTTAATTGTTAATGTTGCATCACAATGGTATAAACTATATATCCCCCATAATCAACCTTTTGTTAATGAGCTCTTTCTCAATTAACTTCTTATTATGTGTCTGCAGTGGGTTTACAAATTCTAACTACCCTGAACTGACAACCTTGTACCAGAAGTACAAGGATCAAGGTCTTGAAATTCTTGCATTCCCATCCAATCAGTTTAATGGGCAAGAACCAGGAACTAACGATGAAATTCAGGAGTTTGTTTGCACTCGCTTTAAAGCCGAGTATCCCATCTTTGCTAAGGTTCCTGTTGTACAATCTGTTTCATAAAACTTAACAAGTACTACTCGATTGTTTGTGATTACACTGACTGGATTTGTTGTCCTGCTGTTAATGTAGGTTGATGTAAATGGCAAAAACGCTGAACCGCTGTATGATTTCTTGAGGTCAAGCAAAGGAGGGCTTCTTGGTGACAGCATCAAGTGGAACTTCACAAAGTTTCTGGTTGACAAAGAAGGAAAAGTAGTTGACCGTTATGCCCCAACTACAACTCCGCTAAGCATCGAGGTAAAACTTGTTTTGTAACATATTCTTGTCTGAATTTGGCACCTTGGAAACTCATGTTTTCTTGTTTGGTTTTGTTGTTGTTGCAGAAGGATATAAAGAAACTGCTTGGGGTTGCCTAAGTGTTACTGTACTATTGTGTTCTTGTTTGGTAATTTCTTGCTTTGAACCTTATCTTTCGAATCTAGTTTATATAGAAGCGAATAAAACAACCTTTTACATGTATGTTTGTCTTTTATGTTATCCAACATTTTGGTAAAAAGAGATCTGTTTGGCCGGATATTATCGTTCTTTTTTTAACATGTTTGTATTCATCCATCCCCAATTCCTTTCGGCTTTCTCTGGGACACCAAGAGCCTCTCAGACTGCAGCTGATGCATCCACAATATCATTCTGACACAGTGGTTGATAAGCATGCTCGTCGTCGCACCCCTTGGTTTAGTCACCCTGGTCAGACACCTTAGCTTTAAAATTCTTACGTTGCCGTAAATCATAATACATTTGAGACATATTTTCCCATTAGCATACCAACCACTAGACAACGCGACAACTCTAGTCTTATCCGAGTAAAATTTTTCATTACACTAGGATGCCCAGCCGCCTGCAACACCGTTTTCAAAGTTGTTTAGTGTTATGATAGCTTTTGTTCTTCATGTAAAAGATGGCGGGTTTGTTTCGAAGTAAGATGTGAGAGAATGTGAGATAACATGGTGTGTGACGCAGGTATCTTACAGTAATCAGGTGAACCTAAATAACCGAACCAAATTAGCCGATGGCTTATCTTGTAATAAAGACTTTAAACTTGTTTCATGGGAAGGTTAGCCGGTTGTTTGCCAAAACTAAATTCTGAACTACACGTCCGACAACAGAATCTTACTTACATGAAAACGTGAGAGATGGTGAAACTTGAATCGTGAGATCACATTATGAATACGGTCAGGGGCACCTGACTCTGAAATTTTCGCTCAGAAGTTTCGATTATAGTATTCGTATAGAATTGTTTTTGGTATTTCCGCTCAAGCTTCGTCATTGAATACGGTTACCAACATACGAAAGCAGATGACTACTAATTTCTTGTGTATCTTATCTGCTAGTTACTTCAAGCTTGCTTGCATTATAACGAAGATCATATGATGATGATATGAGATGAAGAAAATGTTACCAATATACAAAGGCAGATGAAGACACTTAGTCCTTCCATTTATGGTTTTGATGGAAATATTAGCATTACATTTGTCAAAAGAGTTCTGAACATGTATTAAACTTGAATATTAAAAAAACAAAAACAAAACCGCCAACCCTGTTTCCTTGAATGACCATTTCAAGGTACTTTAAAGCTTGGTTCACAAATCGGAGGGGGCCGGACTTAATTTTTTTCGATCGGTAGTGGCAAATCGGCGGGGGCCGGACTCAACCCGGGCTCAATTTACCTACGAAAATCGCATATTTTCACCACTGCGCCAAAAAACAGGGGGGGCCAGGGCCACCCCTGGCCCTTATACATGCTGCGCCCTTGGTACTTTATACAACGGTCGGCCATAAAAGTTGTTAGTAATGACGTTAATCCTTTTTTCTTGAACAACCGTTTCATGGTACCTTAACCAGCCGTTTCATGATACCTTAATGAACGGTATGAAATTAGAAAGAGAAGGGTGTTTGTATCAAGGGTGCTAAACGGGCCGGGTCAGCGGGCGACCCGAACCCAAAAATTTAACATGAACCCGAACCGTATCTAAAAATCCTATTATACATATGAATCTGAATATTCACGGGTTGACCTGAACACGACTCATTCAACCAGCAAATTTTGCGAATTTCATGTTAAGTTCGGGTCATGATAGAAATTCACACCCCTTAGTTTTTATATAGCACGGCAAAAGAAGAATAGACATAATAATAATAATAACAACAACAATAACTGATAACGATAATAATAATCGTTTATTAGTAGTTTGATTATAGGTTTAGTCATCGAGAATTCGAGAAGGTCCAAAAAGTATCAAAGTGTTGGGACGTCCATTTGGAATTTAGTCCCTATTTTTTGTCACGTTTAGAGTTGGAGCCATCAATGCAATAAATAATATTCTTGATTCCCAAATAAATTGAATTGAATGAATAAATAATAATAATAATAATTCCCATCTCGTCTTCTTCAACGATCATCCATGGCAGACCAACCCAAGAAAACCCTCTTCGATTTCACTGTCAAGGTTTAATTTACTTTTATTGCTATTTTTTTTATAATAAAGCATGTGTCTTTTGTAATCTTTGTTACAGGGTTTTACTTACTTATCAATTTTCAGTTACAACTTTCAACATAATCCATGTTAATTTTTCTGTTAGAAACCTCCTTCCTTTGACATCGAAAGTCAACGGTCAAGCTTTGATTGTTTTCTTCAAACTGCATAAACTATACACACCTTTCAGTTTACAAATCAACAATCAAAACTAACTTAGGCTTCCAAATTTATATTATTAGTACTTAATTTGACCATCTGCCACTTAGAGGGTGTTTGGGATTGATTATTCAAAACAGATTATGCGTTTTGGAAATGCAAAGGTGGAGCTGCTTATAGATTATTGCGTTTTGGTAGGCTAAAAACTGATTATCTGTGTTTTCAAAACGCAATAATCTAAAAATCAGATTAAAAGCGCAATCCCAAGCACTCTCTTACTCTAGGCTTTAGCTGGATGTTGATCTAGCTTTGGTTTGATCTCATAAGTTTTTTAATTTTTTTTTAGTATTTGTTTTCGGCTTTTTTTTTTGATGATATAATCTTCAATTTGGCGCAGGATGCGAAGGGTAACGATGTAGACCTTAGCATTTACAAGGGAAAAGTTGTACTTGTTGTTAACGTTGCGTCTAAGTGGTACGCGTTTGTTCACAATCTTCACTATTGTTTCTTTGAATCTTCTTGCAGCGCTTTTGTAATATATAAGAAAGCTCAACTATTTATCGCCTATTGGCTTTGCGATTATATTGCCTTAAGTTGCTTACCGTTGATCGTGTTGTTG
Organism: Ambrosia x helenae; assembly: GCA_030844895.1. Lineage (NCBI taxonomy): Eukaryota > Viridiplantae > Streptophyta > Magnoliopsida > Asterales > Asteraceae > Ambrosia > Ambrosia x helenae. The sequence goes on from JAUTDX010003610.1 coordinate 19,428, forward strand.
GTTCTTTGTGGCAGTGGGCTTACAAACAACAACTATGATGAACTGAATCAGATTTATTTGAAGTACAAGGAGAAAGGTCTGTCGGTTATGTCACCTTTTTGTTGTTGCAAAACATACAAAACTTGTGATTTGCAAATATACTAATGATGTTGAAAAATAATCATAGTCGGTTATACTTTTTTTTTTATAAAAAATGAATCATTACTGCAAGAAAAGTAGAGTTTTTTACTTTTTATTCAGTTGGCGTTCGTTTCACCGAATGGAATGGAATCATGATGGAATTGGAATGTATATTCTCTTTCTTGTGCTGTTCGTTTCAACAAAACAAGGAATTGTAATAGAACAGCAACTACGGAATGGAATCGACATTCCAATTCCATCATGATTCCATTCTATGAATCGAACAACCTTAATTCCAAATCAAATTATAGTTCCCGTGCGAATTCCAATTCCATTACATTCTTCGAAACGAATGCTGCCTAAAGCTCGACTTCAATGAATGTAGGTTTTGAGATCTTGGCATTTCCATGCAATCAATTTGGAGCTCAAGAACCAGGAACCAATGAAGAGATTGTTGACTTTGTTTGCACCAAATTCAAATCAGAGTTCCCCATCTTTAATAAGGTAAAATTCTAAAATTCAAACAATGCACGATGAAAAGCGACTAAATTTTTCAAAAAGATTGAAACTTTAATGCAAATCTCAACACAGATTGATGTGAATGGCGAGAATGCTGCACCTGTGTACGAGTTCTTGAAAACAGGGTTCTATGGAATCCTTGGGGGAGACATTCAATGGAATTTTTCCAAGTTCTTGGTTGATAAAAATGGTCAACCCGTTGACCGCTACTATCCAACGACTTCCCCTCTTACGATTGAGGTAAAAAAAACAGAAGCGCCCTTCTATACAACCGTTTACACTGCTTGATCCTGCATTAACTTGTTTGATTTACTGTACCCTTGTATTGTTTTCTTGCAGAGAGACATTCAGAAACTCTTGGGTCTCCTGTAGATTTCAAGATTTGCAGATATTGTTCGAATGCGTGTCATGTATGCCGCCGCTTTGTTGAACAATGGCATACTTATCTTTAATTTTCTATTGTATAACTAAAACCTATGTTGAATAATTCAAATAACAATAAAAATTTGCAAAAAAATAAAAATAAATCAATGAACAAACCCTAGAATTGACATTAATCCAGCCTCAATGAAAGATAATTTTACATCCCAGTTCATGAAATGATACTACTAGCTACAGAAGACAATTGTGCATTTCAAGATCTACCGAACAAATTAAAAAAAAAAAAAAGTTCTACGGCTAAACAAACACAAGGATGTCAAGTTATTGTTTTGGGTTGTAACAAATACATAAACACATAGCCCACCATTAATCTACAGGATCATGTCTAGTTAAGCTGAACTCCAGGACTCTTCTCGTCACCTGGGGGTGGCTCGATTGCGGTTTTTGCTTTAGAATTATCTCCACCACCACCATGTAAAAAGCTACTAACCACCACCTGCCGCCAAGAAAGAATATGTAATTTGGGGAAAATGGAAGTGGGAAGAAAAAAGGGTGGAAAATTGTACCTGTACGAGGGTGGAGGCGATGAGTTTACCACCGATTGCGCCGCCAAGCACTTGACCGTCAGAGTTACAAACAGAAATACTTAGACCGCCAGTTCGGTTGCGGGGGCTACCGGTTTCAGCAAGCAGATAACACCCCGATAAGCATAGTATCTCAAAACGGCCCTATAAAGCAGTTAATATAGCAACGTAACAATCATGATCGAATAATGGGTATCAAGTTGGACCAAAAAAAAAACTAAAAAGAAAAGACATTTCCTAACTTATTTTATTAAAAAAAAGATTATGACTATAAGTGGTTCGGGTCAACTTAACAATGCCCATTCCCTGCAAAAAAAAAAAAAAAAAAAAACAATTCTTTGGATCTGTTACCCAACCCGTCCTGTCCTATTGCCCCTTGCCCACCTCTATATTTCGGGCAAAAACCCAGTGGAAGAAAGATTTGAAGTGCACATCAAGAGATAATTCGTATTAAGTGGTCAAACCTCATAAGTCACGGTCCCACCAGAGGATGTAAATTGGCGTAATGTCAAGGTGGAAACAGAACCGTTTCCTGACAAGATGCAGAGAGCCCTTTGTCTTTGCTGTGCAAAAGATAATATCTTTTCTGCAACATCCTGCAACATTAACGGTCACAATAATGCTTATCAGCTTCAATTTCAAGACTCGAGTAGAACAAATTTCACAAAAAAAAAGGTTTCATTATTGGGATGACCCGAAATAATTCGAAGCATATTCCTCACAAAGTTTCAATATATTCCATTACCTTTCGGGGAATTAAAGTTATTTAATTGATGGTCAAACATTTTAATAGACTTGTGGAGATGCGGTATTTAATTTAATAAGGAGGGAATATTAGTTATAAAGACTATGACATACCTCTCCAATTGCTACATGGATTATATGAGGTGTGAAGGCAGATCCTGCTGAGTTATGCATCCATTCGCCTAACACATTTTAACAATAAAACACAACGAATGAGAAGAATTGAAAATTTATTAAGTAAACTATTTTCAGTCACGAACATTACCACCAAATACCAATCAAGTGAGGCTTCCACTACAAGAGATGTTATATTTATCAAACACTAATCAATTCTAGAATCACTTTATCTCTTATGTCTATTTAGCTGACGCCGGGAACCCAAAGATGTAGACCGTCTTAAATGGGCTAAAATAATGGTAGGAGGTTATATACCACAAGATAGCAATTTTGACAAATATACTTATATGCATGGGTCACTTTAGTAATGTTTCATCTCCAACAAGTAGGATAAAAAATTTAGCTGAAACAAAAAACTGTCAAACAAGTTAAAGCTAGCCCAAAGTATGTGCACAACCTTCAAAACTATAGCATTAGAAATGATTTATTGTTGTAGCAGTACTGCTTATTGTAAGCAGATTGAACACATTGATTTTTATAATGAATATTAGATATAATGAACAAAAAAATATGTGCACAATCCGGCACACTTCGACCTGAACTGAAAACTGGCCTTCTAAAATCAAACCAAAAAGTGGTTTAGATATAATGAACAAAAATTGTTGTTTAAAATCAAACTGAAAACTGGCTTTTTAAGCTATCAAGAACAGAAAAAGGAGCAATATGGTATAACAAACAAGAATTTTGTTTAGTTTTTTCATACCAATTTTGACACTACAAACAAAACTTGATCTCTACATCAACTGAAACCATGATGAGTAGTTAAAGATCACCTGCTACCAAGGCTTTAAAGCGTCAATAGGTCCACGACTTAACAGTCAATGTAGAACAAGATATTACACGCACACACACTATACAAATAAATGCATACTCGCAATTTAATAATGTAAAATAATCTACATAAGGCCAATATAAAATGCAGAAAGCGACCAAAAATTATTAACATACCAACGTTTGCAAGCTGCTGCTTCCTTCCACTACCAGGAGGACGTCCCCTTTTCTTTTCTGGCGTCGGTGTAGTTGGATCATGTGTTCCAACCGCAGGTGCAGGTGTTAACGCCAAAGCCATGTGGGACGAATCAGGCGCATACTTTCTAGGCCTCCCTCTTTTTTTCTTTACAATAGAATCATTTCCACTTCTAGGATCGTGAATAGCGGGAATGGAGGCTGCACCACCACCATCGTCACTCACACCACCACTACCGCCACCACCACTACCGCCACCATCCAAGTTAAAGCCATGAGGGAAACCGGATGGTGCCGGTGGTGGTGGGTTATGTTCCAAATGAAACGACGAACCCATTGAGGGAGCTAACCTCATATTACTATGACCATGGGGAGATAAATTAGGGTTTGCTTGAGTCTTGAAACCAGGTGGGACTTGGAACCCTCCACCCTGATTACCCGACCCACCGTTCGCCCCCGGGCCGACATTCGAACCCGATCCACGAGACCCTCTATTGAGATAAAAGGATGGAATTCCTTCCCTTCCATCCATGCATTTACTCCCTAATCTCACACCCACCCACAAAAGATCTCACAAGATTAACCACAAACACCTCTAAACTAAAAAGATATCACAATTCAGCAAACCCACAAAGGCTAACAACCAACTATCCACAATTCCACATAAACACCTGTAAATGCAGCAAATTTACACCAATTACAAACTAAAGAACCACAATTGAGCAATACCCAGAAAAGATAAAGTAATAATAATTAAGGGTTTTACATGGGTTTTTCAAGAAACAGTAAAAAAGTAAAAGAAACTAGATAAAGATTGAACCTTTAGGTATAAAGATTCAAGCTTTATGAGGTGAAGAGAGCAAGAAACAAAAATTGAAGGAAGTAAAATGTAAATAATGTAGAAAGAGGGAAGAAATAAGGGCAGAGAAACAAACCAACCTGTGTGAAATAATTAAGCAAAGTGAAATTAAAAACCCTAGATTTGAAATTGGAAAGGAAAAGAGGTTTGGGAAAGAGAAATAAGGGAGGGAGGGTAAAGACAAAAGTGAAAGGGGTTTGAGGTCTTTTGAATTATTATAATTTAGTACTCTCTAGTCTTCTATACAAACTATGACAAAACCTTTTTGTTTGTAGAGATTTTTTTTTAAAAAAAAAAATAAAGAATTTAATGCACTCAACTAGAAAGTCAACGCATACTACCAGAGTCAAACCTATGAGATTTTCTTTAAAAAATAGATTTTTATAATTCTTTTAATAATAGTACGTGCTATATGACTTGAACCCGTAACTTTTTAAAGATAGTTAATATTTTATTTATCTGGATATAAGTAGGTCGTTTGGCAATCCAAGTCAAAATATAATAATCAAGACATAAAAATCAAAATATTAACCCTTTTAGCTTTTACTTCCGTTGGCAATTCAAATCTTAGTCAGACGAAAAAGTAACTACGCCTACCCTAACTATAACTGAAGGGTTTTATCTCAACTAGAAAATATAAATGAAAACTAGGGGGTGACATTGGACTAAAATTGAAGTTAACAACGAAAGTGAAAGGTATAACTATTTTTGGTCACATAGCTAGTATGGATTATTCTGGTTTTCGTCTTTTAGAAAGAAAAAAATAGATATTTCATGAATCTTTTTATCAATTTTATTAATGTATAAAAGCATGATTGGGTGCTCATTCTACTGACTTTAGATAAACTTGGTTATATCAATTAACTTTTTGTAAAAGGGACCACATACCTACTAATACTTTGGTTGAGTTTGGTACACAAGAGTTTCTTTTGCATGTGATGAGGGTTAGAACTAGATGCAGATTTCAAGGGCCCAAATTGCATTTGTAGGTCAAGCAGTTCACCAACTGGGCCCACCAAGCAATAACAGATAATGGTCTATTAGGATTCTTACTTCTAATGAGACAATATATAAAACACCAATTGTGGTTGGGGTCATGTAGATCAAGTTGACAAATTAGTGGGATACAATTAAGAAGAAATGAACAACACAATGGTCTTACTCTTAAAGCATTTAGCAACCAAATAATAGATGAATTCAAGTTTGTTAAAAAGCAAAACAAATAGATGCTAAAGATATTCTTGAAGATATGCCACTTAACAAAACCCGGTTCTAAAAAACCGGTTTGTCCCCTAAAAAACCGGTTTTAAAAACTTAAAATTAAAAACCAGCAATATCTAATGTTCGGGCAAAGAAGGCGTTTTATGGGGTTGTCTTAACAACCTTTTGGAGCTTATGGAAAGCGAGAAACGATCTCATTCATAATCAAAAGGCGGTCGTGGTTCGCAATGTTTTTGAGGAAATAAATATAATGAGTTACCTGTGGATTACAAATCGGTGGAAGATGTCGGACATGACGTGGGAGTCTTGGGGTAGATTTCATATGAGCAAGATGGGATAGTGTTCGGATTTGTTTTGTCGTTTTGTCGGGTTTGTTATGTCGGGCTGTTTTTTGCTTCGGATATTGTACTCGGACTTTGTTTGCTAGCAATTTGTTAGCGTTTTTTAATAATAAAAGTTTCGTTGGCCTTTAAAAAAAACCCAGCTTCTTGAACAAGATACTGTGAAAGTAAGGCTGGTGTTCTCAGGGATACAGATTAACCAATTATACAAAAAACGTTTCAAGTTGCAGATACGATTTGTTTAAAGGGGGGTTTTGATTTGATTAAAAAAATAACAAAAAGTATTAAGAACTAAGACGATTAAATTGTTGGAAAATTCAAATAATAAAAACTAACTCCAACACCATGGCAATTCCTAGATTTGATTCAGCTTACGATCATTACGGTTACGGTGCAATGATCCTTTTTACTAGTAGTTTGTATCAGTACTAGACGTCACACCATTCGGATATCCCCTCTATCTAAAATCTAACCAAGCGCAGTTCATCGTTTAGAGCCAACCCGCTACTCCAAGCTCACGCCGTTTAGATCTTGGCGTGCGGGTTGCGTGATAGAATTATTGATTAAAATTAGACACATGTCTTTCGGTATGTTTATCTAGTTCTAGATCACGTGACACTATAATAAGTTTGGGTTCATAAAAAAACTCAAAATATTATTTTTTTCATTTTATCAAAAACATAAAATCTAATTAAGGTTTTAAATCTTAGTGAACTCTAATAGAAAAAAAAATAAGTTTATCAGATTTATTAACAAATCATAAAATAAAGCTTGTTAAACAAACTAAGCAATGAATCAAAAATATTAAATATCAAGAAGCTTCCTTCGAACTCTTATCTGGGTCCCCTCTTTTCAACTCTTGTTTCAAGCCCTTTTTTATTACTTGCCAGTTTGCCCAACCAATTAATTAGCCCACTAGAATAATTAGTGAGCCCATAATTTGCAATTGTGTTAGGACCAAATTAGTTTTGATTTTCAGCCCACATAAACCTTCGCAGCAGCCCACAAGCCAACAACGTTTGATTTGCAACCATATTTCAATCATCTTCTACACAAATGCTTTCTTTCTTGCCTAGTAATCTCATGTCCGAAGGCTGCAGTAAGTCATCTATGTCAAAGATAATCATCGGCTGCAAGCAGCACCAACTGCCAATCCTAGACCAGACCTCGTATGCGAAACAGCATCCTGTGAAGAGGTGTAGTACTGTTTCTGCAGCGTCATTGCATAACGGACAGATATTGTCATTTAAAATAACCCCTCTTTTCTGCAGCTCCTGTTTCGTAGGTAGACGATTCCGAACGACCCGCCATATCAATAGTTTACATTTTAGACGAGTCCAGCCCTTCCAATACACCTTCCCAGCGAACATATTGTTACTGCAGGTGGCGAAAAGCTGTTTGGCCTTTCGAACCGTATATGACCCGTCTTCGTCGCCTCTCCATTCCCATAATCATTCTACCTGTAAAAACAACCAAAAACAAACCAAAGTAGATTCTATTTCTATTCCACCAAAATACATGTTTGCACAAAACGAGTTATGTGTATGATTAATGCATGATATGACAATAAAAATGGGTACTAAAGTGTTATAACATGTGTACTAAATGTAGTGATATGAACTTTTGTAGCATTATAAATACTTGATAATATCTATTTCTTGAAATGAGAAGCAAGGTAAAAATATTAAGGATATATATACCAACTTTCCAACAAACTAAACAAAAAACACCAGTTGTGTACCACTACCAAAATGTCTAACCAACTATTGACTACTACATCCTAATGTTAGATGTTTCCTCCTCCGCGCCATTCAATTCATCCATCGTCTCCTTCCATCGCCTTTCATATTCATCGATGGCTTTCTGCGCATCGCTCATCTTTGGGGCTACTAAATCCAGCTTTGATTTTGCCTTTGAATAGGCCTCATCACAACTAACTTTATCAGCTTGTGCAGCAGCAAATATGGTCCCGAGTTTTGCCTTCTTCTCATTTGCATTCTTTAGCTCTTCAGATAGACGCTTAGCGTGATCTATAATCGCATCAAATTCACGTTGTGCATCTTGAAGCTCCGTTTTAACTTCAGCGTGTCTTCTTTCAGCCTGCGAGAACTCAACGACTGCTTGATCGTGCAACGCTTTTGTATCAAAGGCAGAATGTGGTTTCTGTTTAGCTAGAGCCTCTTTCTGACAGTGGAGACGGATAACAGAACATACAGCTTTGTGCACCGGCGTGTAATCAACCCCAAGAGAATCAAAATACATGAATGCTTTTGATGACAACTCAATCATTTCATTAGCATTCGCAGCCTCTTTGATACCCGATACCAATACAGACGATGCCCTCTTTAACAACTGGTGAAGTTCTTCTCCTGTTTTGAACCCACCTGATCTTGATGGAGGCTTGAGTTTGGATAAGTCAGGGTTTTCATCAACATTTTTTTGTGTTTGCTCTGTTTTGTTTTGTGGTGTTAGTTCGGTTGGAACAAGTGTAATTGTTCCAACCGTGGTATCATTTTGTGGTATCGCGGTTTTGTTTTTTGGTGTCAGCGTGACTGGAACATGTGTTCCAACCGGGGTTTTGTTTTGTGATGTCAATGTGACTGGAATACGTGTTCCAACCGGGGTTTTGTTTTGTGGTGTTAGTTCGGTTGGAACAAGTGTTCCAACCGTGGTATCATTTTGTGGTGTCGCGGTTTTGTTTTGTGGTATCAGCTTGACTGGAACATGTGTTCCGACGGAGGTTTTGTTTTGTGGTGTCAGTGTGACTGGAACATGTGTTCCAACCAGGGTTTTGTTTTGTGGTGTTAGCACGACTGGAACATGTTTTCCAACCGGGGTTTTGTTTTGTGGTGTCAGTGCGATTGGAACAGGTGTTCCAACCGCTCTTTTCTTTTGTGGTGTCCATGCGGCTATTAAAGGTGCTCCAACAGCATGTGTAGGAGACTTTTTAGGTCTCCCTCTTTTCTTCCTTGGAATAAATTCATTTCCAATTTTAAGGTCAGGAGTGCGGCTACTAGCGGCTGCACTCCCGCTATCACCACCACCATCACCACCCGAGTTAAAACCACGACAAGGGAAATCGGGTGGTGGTGGGGGTGAAGACCTCATATTGCCATGACAATGGGGAGATAAGTTAGGGTTTGCTTGAGTCTTGCAACCAGGTGGGACTTGGAGCCCTCCACCCTGATTACCTGACCCAACTTTACAACCCGACCCAACATCAGAACCCGACCCAAGAACCCCTCCATTGTGATCAAGATTAAAGGACAGAATTTCTTCCCCTTTATCCATGCATTTACTAACAAAATGCTAACAAGATAACAAATTTCGACCTAAAAACACAAACCCACAAAGGATAACAACAGAAATCTTTAAATGCTGGAAATTTTATAAAAATTTAGGCATAAAAAGCACAAGTGAGGTGTTGAGGAAACAGTGCAGAGAATGATGAGAGACTAAAAAACAACAGAAACTATTTTTGTTCAAAAGATTTATGATTTTGTGCTCGAACACCAAGAAATCTAAAGAAACAGAGCTCCCATGTGTGTGTTTTCTTTGGTGAACTGACACAAAATCCTTGTTTGTGAGTCTCTCTCTATCTCTCTACTGCCCCACTCACACACATACATCATGGTATATTGTTATGTTGCTCTTCTCTCTCCTCCTCTTTTTTTGTTTTTGTTTTCTTTAACTAATTTACCTTATTGTACTTCAACTTTAATAAAGTTACCTACGAAGGTTTCGAAGACGTTCAAAAAACAAAAGTGTACTAAAACATAGGGACCATTTGATCTAATTCAAACCTTCTCATTTGTCACAACAAATAAAAGAAGGCCATGGTAATGATGCTCCTCAAAATTCATCATCATCATCATACTCAGTTAATCTCATCTATATAGCAAAGCTAAGGTAGGGTCTGAGGAGGGTAAGATGTAGACAGCCTTACCCCTAAGAATAGAGAGGCTGCTTCCAATGAGACCCCCGGCTCGATGTGGATTGGTATTAAGCCTTGGACATAAGGCACAGGACACTTAGCAATCAGGACAAACCCGATCGGTGCATGTACCCAATTGTCTTTTGGCTATCAACGCCACCACATGATGCATGATTAACCGTCCGTCGTTTTTAACGTTATTTTCACGAAATTAGTAAAATAACGTTAAAACTAGTGCAACTTTACTTTTGCCCCCGAGAGCCACACATATATACATTATATGTGCACGCCGTAAGTGCACGCCGTAAGTGGGGCGTTAATCAAAGTTGAAGGACAATAATTTTAAGGTGTGTCAATACCATGACCCTTTGATTGTTTAAAAACCGACCGTTTTGTAGTTTAAAGTTTGTGGTCAAACTTTACGAACAGTTGGTTTTTTAAAAAAGCACCACTTTATGGTTTAAAGTTTGGCCACAAAACTTTTTTTGGTAATTTTATTTTTTTAATGAATTGTACGTGCAATTTTTTTTATTTGAAGTTTCGCCGCAAAGTTTCGATAGTTTAATTTATGAATTACCATACATTCCTCTTAATTTTCAACACACAATCTTTGTTTTAATTTTTTCAATAATTAAACTTACTAACTATCCCAATCATATTTCGCCAAAGTAGTTACAACATGCTTATTTTTATCTACTTTTCGATATCAATTTTACATCAAGACTTTATTTGTTTTTATGATTTCCGCTCGATATAAAGCATGTGCCAATATCCTTTTGGACATCTTTAACCTTATTTCTTTGGTTGTATTTTTACGGTTGCTATACCGAGTGTCGGCACCGTACTAGCATAATAATGAAACTAACCAAAACCAAATCCCCGCCGCATAGGAAAATCCTACTAAATAACGTTAAATGGCCCAAAGCCGTTAGAACTAGAAAATGATTTTCCATCCATACTTGAATCTGGCCAGGTTCATTAAGCCCATAGTTGGAAAATGAAGAAGACAAATGTGTTGCATACCAAACATAGAAGAAGAAGTATTGCAGAACATATCCCATATTTGCAGTCTGTTTTACCAAATAGTAATGAAGAAAAAAATGACAAGTGTTTTTAGATATGTTTCAGACTTACTAGTATGTGTAGGGTAACATAACCATAACCATATGTTTTAGTATCTCTTTCAATTTATTAACATTTCCCCTGCCACATTATAATAATAAAAGTTTAAATATATAACATGACAAGCAAAGGGTATATAAAAGTTTAACTTGAATTCTTATAAAATTGTTTAACCATGTATGAATTGATACATAAACTCTAATACATGTTTAATACTAATACTAAGTCTAGTAAGATACACTTTAAGGAGACATACTAATTCCCAAAAAACTATAAACAAAACATTGCCTGTGTAACAACAAAAGTCGAACCAACCATCAAAGACTAGATTCCAAGGCTAGACGTTTCCTCCATGGCGCGATTCAACCCGTCCATAGTCTCCTTCCATCGCCTTTCAAACTCATCAACTAAATTCCGAGCCTCACTCATTTTCGGGGCTATTTTTTCCATCTTTGATTTCGCTTTAGAATAGGCCTCGTGACAAGTAACTTTATCAGCTTTCGCAGCAGCAACTTTGGCCTCAAGTTTCGCTTGTTTTGCCTTCCCCTTGTTTATTTCTTCATATAGACAGTTAAGATGAGCTGTAATTGCATCAAAATCACATTGCGCGTCTTCAACCTCCTGGTTAACTCTAGCATATCTTTCTTTCGCCTCGGATAACTCAAAGGCTGCTTGGTCATGCATGACTAGTGTATCAAAAGCATAATGCGGTTTCTTTTTAGCTAGAGCCTCTCTGTCACAATGGTATCGAATAAGAATAAGAGAATAACAGAACACACAGCTTTGTATAGTGGCATGTGATCAATCCCAATAGAATCAAAATATATGAATGCTTTAGATGATAACTCAATCATTTCATTAGCATTTGCAGCCTCTTTGATACCGGATATCAATACCGATGATGCACTCTTTAGCAACTTGACATACTCTTCTCCTGTTCTGAACCCGCCTGATCTTGATGGCGGCTTAATTTGGATAAATCCGTGGTATTCATTAATTTTCGGAATTATGATTGTGCATTTGTGCAGATTATTTCCCTTCTCTTGGGCTACCATTTGAAGTTTAGTATGGCCCATGATCATTTAAATTGTACCATAGAAACTGTCTTAGGTTAGTCAATTACTACACAGCGGCTTCATAATCTCTCTCACACTAGACCCTATTAAGTATAAGCAGGCAGTGTACTACTACTAAATGTAGGGATATGAACTTTAAACAAAAAGCAAGCAATGAATTCAGATAGATATTTACAAAATGAGAAACAAGTAAGGTAAACATTAAGGATATATATATATATATGCCAACTCTCAAACAAACTAAACACAAAACACTTGTGTTGGAATACTAAATGTCTAACCAACTATTGAAGACTAGATTCTAATATTAAATGTTTCCTCCATTGCGCTATCCAATCCATCCATTGTCTCCTTCCATTGCTTTTCAAATTCATTGATGGCTTTCTGCGCATCGCTCATCTTTGGGGCAATTAATTCAATCATTTCATTAGCATCTGCAGCCACTTTAATACCCGAGACCAATGCTAATGATGCCTTCTTCAGCAAGTCGTGAAGTTGTTCTCCTGTTCTGAACCCACCCAATCTTGATGGTGGCTTGAGTTTTGATAAGTCCGAGTGTTCACGAACAAAATTTTGTTTTTGTTCGCTTGTGTTTTGTGGCGTCCATGCGGTTGGAACAGGTGTTTCAACCGCGGGTATAGGAGACTTTCTAGGTCTCCCTCTTGGCCGTTTTGGACCAAGTGTTACAACCGCGGCTGTAGGAGGCTTCCTAGGTCTCCCTCTTTTCCTTTTTGGAATGATCTCATTTCCAAATTCAAGGTCAGGAATGGCGGGTGTACCACCGCCATCATCACTCCCACCACCAACACCCGAGTTAAAGCCACCAGGGAAATCGGGTGGTGGTGGTGGTGGTGGTGGGCGTGGGGCTTGGAGCCCTCCACCCTCATTACCCGACCCGTCATTAAAACCCGACCCGACAAACCCTCCATCGTGATCAAGATAAAATGATGGAATTTCTTCCCCTTCATCCATATGCTAACAATTTCGACCTAAAAACAAAAACCCACAAAAGATAAAGTAAAATATATGGAGTGGTATTATAACATGGGGTTTTTCAGGAAACAATGCAGAGAGTGATGAGAAACTAGTATAAAAGATAACACCAAGAATTTACAGAAACAGGGCCCAAAACAAAAGGTGTTTTTTTTTTCCTGATGAACTGCCACAAATTCAGAGAGTGAGAGTTTCTCTCTGGTTTTCCACTCACACACAGCACGTTTGTCTCTTTCTCCTTCTCTCTGTAAAGTGGGGAAAAAAAGAGAGAGACTGCCACTAGAAAAGATTCGAACTTAGACAGGGTAGACAGGGTTTAAGAGGCACTAGCAGTTGACACTTCTACTCGAAGCCAGCACTTTGGAGATTTGTAAAGTAAAAACTTTTTACTAAGACCGAAGAAAACCGAAAGCAAAAACCTTTTAAATAAAGTAAAGAAGGCTTTTGTGTAATTGTATAAAATTAAAAGAAAACATTAGACTATCGGGTAAGGGGCACGGCTTGGGCCTGCCAACACCGTCCTGGCCGTTCTTAACCCGTTCAAATCGTCTAAAATCAGACGTTGAAGCCAGGTGTGTTAATTGGTGGTTCAGTTTGGTGGGTTCCTTCCAACAGTCGTATGACCGTTTACTTTAAAAAAACAATTCTCTATTTAATACACATACATCAACTTTAAAAAAAAACAACACTACAACAAACACATTTCTCTCTACTCTTCTCATTTCTCTCCTTTTTTTATTAAAAATAAAATGGATCCTTTCAACCCATTTAACCAAAATAACCAGAATACCCTGAACAAAACTCCCAATGGAAACGCGGACTTCCCGTTGAGTTTTAGTGGTTGTTATTGGCCGGAAGTTCCATCCTTCTTTTTGAACTACCAACAATCCTCTTCGAACGCGTTTCAACAACTTAGTCAAATGCAACAACTTTTGCAATCAAATATGTTTAATCAAATGCAAATGCAAATGCAACAACCTATGTTTATTACCACTTTTACACCAACTCGACCAACTCCTTCAAGTCTTCAACACCACAAGTAGCTCAACCGGGCCTCGTTGACAAGGAAGATGATGATGACAAAATCATCCGAAAACGCAACCATCACTACCAACCAAAAAAGGCAAAGGAAAGACGAAGGCTACTCATAAATTTCCTAAGAAACCATAGACCGAAACAGAAATTGAGGCGTTGATTCTTGCGTGACCAGAAACATCCACATGCTCCATTGTTGGTAATTACTTTACTACTTATTTTTCATTACAATTTTATATTGTTACAATTTTTTTTTGCACAGTATTTAAATATTAGAACAATATATTATATAACCTTATAAAAAATTTAGGCACCGACCAAAATGACGCCAGTTTTTGGAAGAAATGTGTAAGCAACTTCCACAAAATAATGAAAGCACCGAAGGCCTACCGAGACATAAACTCGGTAAGCGGCAAGTTTAGGAAATAAACAAGGCGTGTACATTATTTGCCGGTTTTTATAATCAAATTAAGTCGAACCCCCTAGTGGATACAACGAAAGTATGATTTTTAATGACGCTTTGAAGAAGTGGAGTGATACTCAAACGGGGGAATTCAAATTTGTTCAAGCTTGGGAACTATTGAGGAACGAACCAACGTGGGCGACGATCCCAAACCCAGTGGTAAAAGCAAAACATAGAAAGACAAATGCTAAAGCTTCACAAGAGGGAAGCTCGAGTGCTCGTATGGAAATCGACATCAACGAGGAAGCGGAGTTTGCTATCCCGAATGAGGAGGCTCATCGTCCCATGAGTTTGTCATTGTTTTTAAAATTTATTCTACTTGTTAATTGAAATTTAGTGTATTCTTATTTCGGTTAATTAAATAGGTCGGGATAAAGCAAAAAGGGATGCGGCCGCGAAAAAACAAAGTGGGTTGGGGAGTGGTAACGCAACGAAGATTGACGTTTTGACAACTCAAATTGAAGCTTTCAACCGACTCAACGAGGAAAAGCTAAAGGTGAAGAATGAAAAACTAAAAATCAAAGAGGCGAAAGTTTTGGCGATCGAGGAAGACTACCCCCAGACCCTTGGGTAGTCCTCATATTGTATAAATACAAGGGGGTCCATTTTTTGCTGACGCGGCGGCAAGTCTTCCCAAGACTTGCCTCTACCACACCTGATAGTCTTATATAACTAGAGTTAAATCAAATAGTAAGTATTCTTTTAGTAAGGATTCTAGCCCATTGATCTTGCCGTTAAGTTTGGGATTGGTCTGATATCCTGAAGTTAATTGATATGTCTTATGTATTATTTCTTTTCCGAAAAAACTGGAAGTTAGTTGATGCACGTGTGATCTGCAAAGGCTATTGGGGAACGTGTTGAGAAGCAACGACTATAATGAACTCAGTCGAAGATATCACAAAAAATAATCAGGATGTTAGTTTATTTGTTTTAAGATAAAAGGGCTTTGTGATTGATTAGCAGGACACGACACTCAGCAATCATACTAATGTTTTTTGCAATCACATCTACACTCGCACAAAAAGTTGTAACTTTAAGCTTGATCATCACCTAGTTCGCAACTTGTACTTCATAAGCACTTTTAAGAAGACAAACAAGGGAGCACCATTTGTCTCCTCCTGAGGTTTTATTCCGGCAATCTAAATAGTGTTTTCCTCGTACATGTCGTGATCATCTTTTACTTTACAAGTTCATTTCATAGCTTAATATCCCGAGCGATATCGTGAGTTTATTTGCTATTTTGTCTTAATATTATGATCATTTATTTGCATAGTACAACGTTGTTTCCAGTTATATCCTCAACATCTTGACTGACTTGTTATACTTAAGACGAGCCAAATATAACACCAATTTAATTTAACAGTGGACACATATTAAGCAAAACTTTATAATAATCTAATAAACAGATATTTAAAACATTCTATGATCACTAATATTACAAACATATAACTAAACTCTAAGATGGAAACATGTCAGAAGCAAACCCGAGAAGCTTTCAACAAATCAAAGTACACACATGAAGACTTGAACAAATCGGAAGCAAACCATGATATTATATTGCTTTATGTGAGTTATGAACTATATTGTATATGGAAATCCAACAGATCTATAATGCTAGAACAAAACTCAAACCAAACCTATAAAGATCGAAATTAAATCAAACAGATCTAAGAAGATGTATAACAAATCGGACAGATATATAAATATGGAACAAAAATGAAACCAAAATCTAGAAGATTGAACCAGTAAACAAATGTAAAATCGGTGGAGAGCAAGAAAATTAATACTTAAACAAGTGTAAACAAGTTACCTGAACCGAAATCGTGTGAAGATAGAGAGCAAGAAGTGTCGATCAGTTTAAAGAGAGGCCACCATATACGATTATACGCTACGGAAGAAGGAGAGCAGGGAGGAAAGAATGGGGGCTGGTGTTTATTGTGTCTAGGGTTAAGGAATTAAAGGATATATGGTATTTATATTTAATATTTAAAAAAAATACATTATTTAGTATTTTGGATATTCGGATATCCGAAATATCCGAAATTTTTCCAAATCGATATCCGAATCCGAATCCGAATTTTCGGATATCCGAATTTCGGATATCCAAAAATTCGGATAGTTCGGATTCGGATTTTTTTGAACACCCCTAATCTAGAGTAATATTTTCATAAATCGAACAACCAACATTGTTCCTGGCTCGATATGTGAAACTTAGGCTCGGACCCGTTTACTAAACAAGCCTCAATGATAGCTCGAGAATATGCTCGAGCTCATTTAAGCTCAAACTATTCAGCTCGGCTCGTTTACCCCATAAACCAAACACTAATACACGTGTAATACTAACTGGTGGCTTCATAATCTCACACTAGACTCTAAAAACTAAAAAGTTTAAGCAGCCAATTGAACCACAAAATGAGTTGTACCAAAAAGCAAACAGAATTCACAAAGAAGGAACATAATAGTTCATGTATTTTTTTTTAAATGAGAAACATTAAGGATATATACCAACTCCCAAACAAACTAAAACACAAAACACCACTTGTGTTGTAACACTAAATGTCTAGCCAACTATTGAAGGCTAGATCCCAACGTTAGATGTTTCCTCCATCGCACGATTCAATCCATCCATTGTCTCCTTCCAGTGCTTTTCAAATTCATCGATGGCTTTCTGCGCATCGCTCATCTTTGGGGCAATTAATTCCAGCTTTGATTTTGCCTTCGAATAGGCCCCATCACAACTAACATAATCAGCGCGTGCAGCAGTAAATTTGGCCCCGAGTTTCGCCTTCTTCTCATTTGCATTATTTAACTCTTCAGATAGACGCCTAACGTGAGCTATAATCGCATCAAAATCACGTTGTGCATCTTGAAGCTCCGTGTCAACTTCAGCACATCTTCTTTCAGCCTGCGAGAACTCAACGACTGCTTGGTCGTGCAAGCGTTTTGTATCAAAAGCAGAATGTGGTTTCTGTTTAGCTAGAGCCTCTTTCTGACAGTGGAGACGGATAACAGAATAAACAGATTTGTACACTGGCGTGTAATCGACCCCAAGAGAATCAAAATACATGAATGCTTTTGATGACAACTCGATCATTTCATTAGCATTTGCAGCCTCTTTGATACCCGAGACCAATACTGATGATGCCATCTTTAACAAGTCGTGAAGTTGTTCTCCTGTTTTGAACCCGCCTGATCTTGATGGAGGCTTGAGTTTGGATAAGTTAGGGTTTGATAGAGTGTTGAAACCGGTTGGGGCATGGAGCCCTCCACCCTCATTACCCGACCCGCCACTAAAACCCGACCCGACATCAGAACCCGACCAAATAAACCCTCCACTGTGATCAAGATAAAATGATAGAATTTCTTCCCCTCTATCCATGTTTTACAAAATTGGACCTAAAAACACAAACCCACAAAGGAAATCTTTAAATGCTGGAAATTTTTTATGAATTCTTTGGTTTAAAAGAAAGCCACTGAACTTTTTGGTTTAAAACAAATAGGGCCCCAAAACAGAGCTCCCACAATAGCTATGTGTGTGCTTTTTTAAAGTGTCTCTCTCTACTGCCCACTCACAAACTAACAGCACATATATGTATGTCTCTATCACCTCTTTCTTCTCTCTTTTTTTTTTCTTTTTATAATGTTGCCCTTCAACTTTAATAAAGTCACCTATACACCCTTTGCACTTTGATCTATGAAGGTTATCGACTGACGACGTTACAAAAAAAAGTGTACCAAATCACAGGGACCATTTGGGCTGATTCAACCTGTCCATTGTCACACCGAATAAAAGAACCGACAACGTTAATACGTTATCCACTTTCCGCAAGCAACAAGATATTGGTTTAATATTGTTGTTTCATTTATCATAACAAATAAAACAGTTTCCTGACAAGGGTCTCTCGGGTTATTCGTAGCAATGTTCCGACTCCAGGTGGCAGGGGTTTGTGTTTAGTAGATTGGGGGGGGGGGGGGGGGGTTGCGATTCAGAAGAACGTGATGGCGCGCAGCTTGTTGGTCGTCTGTCTGTTTTAATGTAATTTGACAGTCATTAAATGAAAAAGCCTTCTCGATTAAAAATTTGCGAAACTAATGTTTGGCTCGCCCCAAGCGCCACATATTAGTTGACACACAATTATCAACTTTATGAACAATATATCTTTTTTATAAAAGTAACCACAAAAGCTTTTTGGTTTAAAGTTTGGCCACAAAGGTTTTTTAGTATAAGTTTTTTTTTTAATTGAACATTTTGTAATTTGAAGTTTTGCCTGTTTTATTGTTTAATTTATGAATCATTACCATGCATTCCCCTCAACTTTGACCACATTTTTTTTGTTTTTTATTTTTATTTTTCAGTAATTATCGTACTTCGCATAAACTTTAATTAAAATTACTAACTATCCCACACATATTTCGGCACATTGCAACATGTTTATTTTTATCTATATTTCGATAGAAATTTTACATCATGACTTTATTTGTTTATATGATTTTTCGCTTGACATAAAGCATGCATTGTATTCTTTTGGGGATTTTTAACTTTATTTCTTTGGTTGTTTTTTTACGTTTGCGATTCCGAGTGCCGGTACCATACTAATATCATAAGGAAACTAACCGAATCCCCACCGCGTAGGAAAATCCTACTAGTTAAAGGTAAATGGCCCAAAGCCGTTCAAACTAAAAATTGAATTTCCATTCATAATCATAGATGAAACTGGCCCAAGTTCATTTAGCCCATAGTTGGAAAATGAAGCCTTATCTTCAGACTTCAAATTTGTATGTTGCGGCCCAAGTTCATTAACCAATCAGAATTGAACAAGACAAAGTTGTTGCAGACCAAACATAAAAGAAGTATTGCAGAACATATCCCATATTTGCAGTCTGTTTTACTAGTATGTGTAGGGTTACATAACCATAACCATATGTTTTAATACCTCTTTCAATTTATTAACATTTCCCCTACCCCATTATAATAAAAGTTTACATATATAACATGACAAGCAAAGGGTATATAAAAGTTTAACTTGAATTCTTATAAAATTGTTTAACCATGTATGACTCTAATACATGTGTAATACTAAGTCTAGTAAGATAAACATTAAGGAGACATACTAATTCCCACACAAATTATAAACAAAACATCATTTGTGTAACAACAAAAGTCCAACCAACTATCAAAGACTAGATTCCAAGGCTAGACGTTTCCTCCATGGCGCGATTCAACCCGTCCATAGTCTCCTTCCATCGCCTTTCAAACTCATCAATTGCTTTCCGAGCCTCACTCATTTTCGGGGCTATTTTTTCCATCTTAGATTTCGCTTTAGAATAGGCCTCGTGACAAGTAACTTTATCAGCTTTCGCAGCAGCAACTTTGGCCTCTAGTTTCGCTTGTTTCGCCTTCCCCTTGTTTATTTCTTCATACAGACGGTTAAGATGAGCTGTAATTGCATCAAAATCACATTGCGCGTCTTCAAGCTCCCCGTTAACTCTAGCATATCTTTCTTTCGCCTCGGATAACTCAACGGCTACTTGGTCATGCACAACTATTGTATCGAAAGCATAATGCGGTTTCTTTTTAGCTAGTGCCTCTTTGTCACAATGGTATTGGATAACAGAACACACAGATTTGTACAGTGGCATGTAATCAATCCCAATAGAATCAAAATACATAAATGCTTTTGATGACAACTCAATCATTTCATTAGCATTTGCAGCCTCTTTGATACCGATATCAATACCGATGATGCACTCTTTAGCAACTTGACATACTCTTCTCCTGTTCTGAACCCGCCTGATCTTGATGGCGGCTTAAGTTTGGATAAATCCGCGGTTGGAACACCAGGTGTTCCAACGCGGGTCCAAGGGACTTTTGAGGTCTCCCTCTTTTCTTCTTTAGAATACGAGGGAAACCGGGTGGTGGGATGTGGTCCAAAAGGATAGTAGAACCTTTTGAGGGTGCTAACTTCATGATACTAGTATGACAATGAGGAGATGTATCATGGTTTGATTTAGGCTCAAAACCAGGTGGGTATTTGAGCCCATGACCCTTATTAACAGACCTGCAGCCATAAGAAGCTGACCCATTAAAGTCTCTATTAAAATATTGCCTTTCATCCATCCATGCATTTACTCACAAAAACACACAAAGATAAAGTAAAATTTGTGGAGGGGTTAGAAGAAACAGTGAGGTAAACAATGCTAGCCCAAAGAGTGGTAGGAAACTAGAAAAAGATTGAAATTTTTACACCAAGAAATGAAAAAAATAAAGCTAATGTTCTTAAATGTTAAATTTTTATTTTTTTTTTGTGGACCCTTACCTAAAGTATGTTAAGAATGTATGGCAGACAGTCCTGTGTACTAGTACGACAGTAAAAAGGGAATGGTTTTAACGTGTTTGTTCAAGTCAAAATAAAAACTGAAGATGTAAAGAGTTGCAGATGGACTTATATAGGAATAAAAATAGGCAGGGAGGGACCGGAGGGAGGGAGAGGAGACAAAAATGAAAAGGATTGAGGTTTTTGAATATATAAATATTTTATTAAACATTCATCGATTGGACCGGTATGTGTTAGAGTGTGTAGCGGTTTAACTAGAAAAGTGTAAAAGTGACATGACGCTGATGTATGGGTGTGGTTCACTAATGGTTAAATTGATTTTCTTAAATGACCGTTGGCCGTTGCAGGTCCCACCCTAAAGGCTATTCCTCCTGTGACCTTCATGAAGATTTCCAAGAACATCACTATTCATGACTGAGGGCCTGAGGAGTGGCGGTGTTCTACTAGTGACCACTATGCCACCTCAGCTCCATGATTCCCCTTCAAAATCCCTCACCCTTCAAAACAAGACATGTAAAACCACTAACACTAAATAGGATTAAAAACACTCACAAACATACATAGCCAATTTATGCATCAAGATTTTGTAACTTGATTTTTCATGGAATGACGGGTGAGAGAGAGAGAAAGGAATGATAAACCAAACAAAGCCCCTTGTCGGGTTTAAACCGAGGGCTTACGCGTTACAATGGGATTACTCTACACTGAGTAAAAAAAAGGGGGCTTGGTTCATTGAATTCCTGAACGGGTCGCTGTACTAGGTAAGTAAATATATCTTCTTATATAAAAAGCCTAACAACATATATACATAAGCGCCCAGACAAATGGTCAATTTATATATAATAATTGCAAAATCTTGATTTTTCATGGAATGATGATTTGAGAGAGAGAGAGGAGGGAATGATTTGAGTAAAATAAATAAAACCAAACAAATATATGAGAATATTAAAGGATCTGAAATTTTAGAGATATAACTATATATGAGGGGCAATTTCTATGTGAACATTGTTTTAATAACTAGAAAAATAAATTACTTATAAGTTATGTGATTGGTTGAGATTAGTTTTATTGGTTAAAAGAGTTTTCCTACAATCATGTGTGTGTGGATCGCTCAAGAGAGATAAGAGTGAATATATAGATACTTATGTAACATGTACATAAGGTGTCGTCGCTAAAAACTAAAATTCTTGTAGTGTGTTTGTCCATCTTACATGTTTTATCACGGATTTTGTTTGTTGTTCTTGTTCATTTGTATAAGGTATACGCTATTGTGAACCTTTAATGGGTAGCAGTACCATGCACATACGATGCATAGGTGTTGTGATAGAATATTTAAACCTCACATAGCAACATGATATGCCCTATTGACTTGACGTGTGATTACTTTGTACTTATGTACACCTTCATTGGTTGATTATGAATCGCTATACATAAATTTTGTTGTTCATGTGTTGACCGTGTTGAGCTGAGCAAGGGTAATGATGTGAGGGTGGTTTAACCATGTTTCTCAACGTTTAATTATATGTTTTTAAGTGTTAATTGATATAGAAGTGACGTGACGCTGATGTATGAGTTGGGTTCACTAGTTGTAGAAATATATAAAAAAAACATACTCAAATATCGTACCTGGATATCAAGGCATGCCATGAAGAGATTTTGTAGGATCGTGTTATGGCTACATGAAGCAAGTTAATTTTTTTAAACAGAAAAGAAAGCAATATTATTCTATCAACCGAGGCTTTCTAACCAAAAGTTAGGAAGCAGATTACATCCGAAACAATCAATCTAACTATCCATCAAAAGTAACCCATCTTTACATCAACGATCAACCCTCATAAAGTGATATTTTCAAACTTTGCTCTATATTTCAACAATAAATAAGAACATAAATAATTACGTACTCCATAATGTCCTCCACAATCTTAATATTTGGTGTGCTCCATCCCCTAAATATTTTGTCCTTCTTGTGCGTCCAAATCTTCCAAAGTGCAGCCATAACTATGAAGCAAGTTCTAATAATAACAATCGAAATTGCCTTTTCATTGTGCACAAAACTGAAAAATAATAACTTAAATACAAAAATGAGGATATATTCATTTTCCTTAACATCTTTCTATTTTCACACATGTACATTGAAGACGTTAATCTTGAATTAAGAGATAAAATCAAGACGGGTTATAGATAATTCTTGGTGAATTATTTATTATGTCTTTTATATTTAATTAGGGATAATTATTGGTTTAACTAGATAGGTTTATCTAGTTGGTTTATTTTATTATTTAATTAGTATTTGAGTTGAGTTAGGATTAGAATAAGTTTAGTATAAATAGATGGTTAAATCTATTGTATTTGGTGTGCTTTGGTTGATAATAAAAAGAGTCGAACGAGTTCGTTCAATCTCGTGTGTTTTGTGTTCGATCAAAGGGCCTGATTTTCCAACAATTGGTATCAGAGCTTAGCGGTTTTGAGAGTCGTTCTGAGAAAGGGGAGTAGCCCCGCGAGGGGCTGCAACAACGGTGGCGGCAAGGGTGTCGTCATATTCAGATGGATTCATGGTGTGAACCTGATTGCAGGTCACGTGGAATTGATTTTGGTTACCAAAAACAAAATTAATATTTGAAGATCCATATTTGATTGCGGTGGAATTGAAAAGAAGTCTATGGAACACCAGCAATCATACAGAGGGCAGGATCGGAATTTAATGGAGTTAAGGTGAATATGTCATGAAGTTTTAAAGTCAATTAAAATTGAATTTGGAAGGCACACCGATGGTACAGGTGGTTTTCTCAATTGAAGATGAGGCTTTTTATGTGAGGCTGTTTGCGTGAACGAAAAATAAGGGGTTTAGATTATAGATGATGATCGGGTACTTCGTAGTTGATTAGTAACGAGTTTGATCAAACTGAAAAAAAAAAACCCAACGGGTGTGTCGCGGGAGAAACGAAAGAACGATGAGCTAATGAATTCGTTTGGCGACCGAAAAGACGGAATAGCGGGGCGTTATTGTCTTTGTTGGTTATTGATATTCGTGATTGTGAACAGTGGTTCAGGTTAGCCGTATAACGGGGTGTACCGTTTGCGATGGCAGTGGTGACCAGTGATCGGTTCAGTGGTGATAAACTTCATAGCATTAGCAACTTTCAATCTAGGTGAGATCAAGACCGGTCCTTCCCGCCAAGGATAAGAATGGAAAAACCGGTGTAGGTTGTTCTTTTTTGGCAGATGTATCTGATCGGAATTTGCAGATAGACGGACGGAAGAAGATTCGTCAAAGCGGGGTGCTTTGAATCTTGTCGTGTCTAGCAAGGAAAGAAAAAACGGAAGAAGCGGGGAGCTTGTTTTTTTCTTTGATCGGTGGTCAAGAACGGGTAGTTCTGGTGACCCGGGAAGAGGGATATATGAATCTTGTCAAGGAATTGAAGTTGTCTGTAAAGGTGCGGATGTGAAGAATCGGGCCAATTCAAGATTAAGGGGGAGAATGAAGACGTTAATCTTGAATTAAGAGATAAAATCAAGACGGGTTATAGATAATTCTTGGTGAATTATTTATTATGTCTTTTATATTTAATTAGGGATAATTATTGGTTTAACTAGATAGGTTTATCTAGTTGGTTTATTTTATTATTTAATTAGTATTTGAGTTGAGTTAGGATTAGAATAAGTTTAGTATAAATAGATGGTTAAATCTATTGTATTTGGTGTGCTTTGGTTGATAATAAAAAGAGTCGAACGAGTTCGTTCAATCTCGTGTGTTTTGTGTTCGATCAAAGGGCCTGATTTTCCAACATACATCAACGATTACATATTTTTACATATATAGATATAGATTATGTAGGGATGAGCATACCAGGCCGAATACGATCCCGTCCCGTCCCGATCCCGATACCGTACTGAACCGATACCAAACCGAGGGGTTTCGGGATCGGTATCGGTACCCATATTTATGGATTTTCGGTTTCAGTATTATCGGTATCGGTACGGGATCGGTATGGTATCGGTATTTTAAGGTAAAATACCGATACCATACCGGTGCCGAACCGATATTGTACCGTACCGTATGTGTTCGGTATCGGTATTGGTTTTTTGGACTTTTCGGTATCGGTATTGTCGGGATCGGTATCGGTTTGGTACCGATACCGTCCTGAGCTCATCCCTAAGATTATGTATCGGCATATTTTCATATTTAATAACAATAAACACAAAATAACAACTGTATTTCACTAAACTATTTGCAACTTAAACACATGTCTTTGAAACTCGACAGTCAGGATTAACATTTAAGATTCAGTGGAGTCGTCGAAAGATATGGTCATGTGGACGAATGGACGGATAAGATTAAAAAGCCTTTTTATTTATTTATTTATTTACATTTTCTAAACTTACTTTCTTGAAAAACATCTATTTATTTATTTATTTATTTATTTATTTATTTATCCGGCTACTAAATTCTAGATGTTCTAAATACTACCTATTCAAAGCAAGTTTATTACGATTGTTATTGGTTGCTTTTGACCCAATCTCTTTGTTGTTTGTATTTTTTGGAATCGAATTTCAAAGTTTTCTTTATATTTTTATTTAGGATTCTAGGTTTCATACGCCACGTGACATCACATTCGGGGGTGTATGATATCACATTTTGGGTATGTGACAGCCTCCTAATCAACAGTTCCTGGGACGGCAAATTTTTGTAACACCTTAATTCCACTTCACCTTGCTCCTTACACTTGCAAAGATTTGGACTCATAACCACTAGACCAAGAGTTCATTGATTAAAATATGACTAATTTAGTTTACTCACGTAACCATCATTAAAGTATGTTTTTTTTAATATTAATTTCTTTTATACCAAAATACCAATTAACCTTGTGCATGCAACAAAAAAAAAATTCATTACTACCAAAGGTACTGGACCTCAAATTACAAGGAACACCACAAAGATACACAAAAATGTAAAAAATAAAATAAAAAATACAAAGACACAAGGAGGGACAAAGTTGATTACTTTGAAGGAAAAACTTCAAATCTCCTCCTATCTTCGCATGTGAGTGACACGTCCTTTGACCGATTTTTACCCCCAAGTACCCATAGACATGACTTCCTCAATTAATTACCTTGGTATGTGTCGGATTGGAACGTCTAAAAACTGCCTCATTGCGCATACTCCAAGTACTCCATATCACAACATGGAGGGCCTTTTTCTTCTTTTCTTTTTTTGTTCCATCAACACTTCCATGCATTTCCAATATATCTCTCAGACCAAAAGCAAAATAAGAAGGGACCTTGCACCACTGGGCTACAACATTCCAAATTGTTTGGGCGAAATGGCATGAAACTAAGAGATGCTCACTTGTTTCCGCATAGACCCCACAACGGACAAACATATCTGAATTAACAAAGAGCAGACATGATTGGGAGTCTCTCCTTCTCCGCCCTCCAAGCAACAAACCCGACCTTCTTTGGGACCCAATTATTCCAAACAAAAGTATATTCTAGCATGCTCCTATTGAAATCACATATGGCTTGGTTTATACTCCCAATCTTCCCACGTTAACTAATTATTGACTACCAACTAACCACAACTAGTTGCTTTCCTTATTGTTGTATTTTTACACTTCTATACTAGAGGTACAGGGTTTAAACTGGTGTTCAATATGTTAGTTGTAAAGAAAATATAAAGAGTATAAGACTATAACTCAAGTAATTTCATATTATAACAAGATTACCAATCTAACCAAATATCTTATCGTTCTAAAAACTACCTGGTCACGACAGGTGAAGGAAAAGTCCTTAGTACCATGGGCGAAGGATATTTGGGGCGGGGTGCCCCAACCCCCGCCTTTTTTTTGCCCCGTAATGTAAATTTACGTGTTTTCGCCCGTAGATTTTATACGTATTGGATCCGGCTCCCACCGTTTTAAGGGTCACGTGACTTTCAGCCCCTTAGAAAAAATTCATGCTTCGCCACTGCTTAATACAGTCTTTTTTCCAATCTAGAAAGTTGTATGCCATCAAAAGTGTATTATAGTATACATTAGTTTTTTAAATATAAATTTTAGTGTTGTACACGTAAGAGTGTGGGGAGGGGGGGGGGGGGGTCACCGACGTGGGGTTGGGAGTTGAAAATGAGGTGGAGAAATGTGATTGACTCTTTTTTTGTTTTTAAATTTAACACACAAACTAATAATAATAACGCTATTTATTTTACCCCCTTTCCCTCTCCACTATTTTTGAGCTTGAAAAATAGACCTCAGATGTGCCACTGCCACATGACGCATTATGACCCTCTTCCGCCTCCACTCCCCATAGTTTAAGAAACAAATAGTGCATAAATTATGTTGGTGTGATGGAAGAATACCTAATTAACACTTGCCCATTTATCTATTGATGATTTTATTATTAGTAAAACATATTAACTTGGACTATCAAACCACTTTATTTTTCAATTTTCAATTAAATTAATAAACACCTCCTACTAATATTTTAAGCTGTGTACACTTTTTGTGGTACATACTACATAGAAGTATTCAATGTTAAATCACATACTTTTTGTCCGTAATTACATTTAAAACACCTAATGCCTAATGGGGTAGTCAAACAAGACAATTAGGAACAATAAACAAAGCTAAAAAGGTTTTATTGTCGGCGGAAAGTTGAAAAATCCATGACAGTAATCGTGTGCACACTTGGAATGCCAAAGGGATCTGCCTGCATACATCCATAACATTAATAATTATTATATTCCTTATTATTATTATCAAAATTTTCCATTTCAACCCAATTTCAATTTCTTCTTTCTTCATCTCTGATTCAATCATCCAAGAGAGAGAAAAAGAAAGAATCTTGAAACAAAGACAAGCTGTCTTTTGAAGTCTTTGACCCAACCCAACTGGGTCCAAGATTCTGCAGGTAATTTCAAGATTTGTTGATGTTTACTGATGTGTTTGTGTATTTGATTTGATTTGTTTTAGTTTCTTGGGCCTTGTTTTGTTTTAATTTGAAGTTGAACTTGTAGTTTCTTGATTCTTGAACTTTAAAGCCCTAATATGATTCTTGAATTTTTATTTTTTATTTATTTATTTTTTGCAAGATTTTCTTGATGGGCATACTGCACTAGTTGTTGATAAGGGAATTTGTAGATCAGTTAGTTGAAATATCAAATATAGCTGTTAGTGATTGCTAACTGTTGTTGATTTGGAGGGTTTGGGATGCATAAAGCTTTTACCTTTTACATCTTTTCATCACTTTATTGTCTATTTATTATTGTGTTTTTTAATCTTTTTAGAATTACCAGGAGTTTTACAACTTTTTTTTTTTTTGAAACTTTAAAACCCTAATTAGATTTTTGTTATTACTGATTCAAGGTGTTGTTTTTTTGTAGATAGATGATAGTTGAGATCTTGATGATAGTGAATGTGAATTTAACTTTGAAACCTGAATAAAATTTTTGTAGTTATAGATTGCTGATATTGTATTCTTTCTTCTATGGGCATGCTACATTTGATAGTTCTAGAGAGTTATATAGATAAAATTGGTGAGCTGTGCGACAATATACAAATTGATGTTGTTTAGGAGGTTTTTAAGTTAAAAAAAAAAAGCTTCGATGTTTTGAAAAAGATTCCGTACTTATTTTCATGTTGTAGCATTTCAAGAGTTGAGCTGATTTGTATTCCAATGTAATTTACTAGGTGTTTTGATGTTACGAAAGGCAGAATTTTGAGTCCCTGAGAAGCTGTAGAGTTCGTTGTGAATCTTTGTGTAATTATTTATATCGAGAATTTCTAGGTTACAAGTAAAGGTCAACTACTGAAAGCTATTTAAAGTCATGGGCTGCGAATTTTCTAAACTGTGCTCGTGTTGTGATACCGTTCAAGATGGAATGGTAGCTGCGCCTGCTAATGCTGGTAAGTGAAAAGACTCATTTTTATATGTGGCAGTTTTGACTCTCTTATCTACAACGTGTTTGACATGGGTAAATGGGTTATGTTTACGGGGTCAATTGGTTAAGCTAAAAGTTTTACTAAAAAGGAAACATGTCAAAATCGGTCATGAACGTCACCAGGTGTGGTTCACATGCATTTAATTAAATTTTTTCATTTTGTTTAAAGAATTATGCTATTATTGTTAAACTTGTTTTTTTTTTTTTTAAATTGACACTAAAAAGGAACATAAGGTGTTTGCGGGTCGGCTTGACCGACTCGTTCTAGGTTTGAAACTGGATTCATTGTGCCCGACACCAAACACACCTGTCCCACTTTACATATCATCCCACCCTACCATTACCATCAGAAATTAACTTATGATTAGCGGATTTGTGTTTTTATGTTCTAAACTTTATTTGACAGAAAATGATTTGGGTGAGGCAAGTGATCTGCCGGCATTTCGTGAATATTCTATCGAACAACTAAGAACAGCTACATCTGGATTTTCTATTGAAAATTTTGTGTCTGAACATGGAGAAAAAGCCCTAATGTGGTCTACAAAGGGAAGTTGGCAATCAAAGGAGAATTGCTGTCAAACGGTTTAATAGATCTGCTTGGCCTGATTCTAGGCAGTTTCTGGTAAATAAGTTATATGCAAACAATTTCTCTACGCATATCTTTGTATAAATGCAATTATGTTGGTTAAAATGATATTATATTGTTTTGACGTATACTAAAGAATAAAGTTGAAACAATCACTTTGGCCTATATCCAAACGACCCCCTTAAAAGAATTCTAGCAATATATATGAATGTCCAAAGTTGCTCACTTTAGGAATTGTAACAGTTTAAACTAGAGTTATGCATGCTCTCTAGTGGTTCATTTGTTTTTCTTGGTTAAGCAAAAATAGCATATTGTTTAAATTAAGTTCTACTTGATTTTTGTATTATAATAGGAAGAAGCAAGAGCGGTTGGCCAGCTTCGAAACCCTAGATTAGCCACTGCTTGGCTGCTGTTGTGAAGGCGATGAAAGATTACTTGTTGCTGAATTTATGCCGCATGAGACCCTTGCAAAACACCTATTTCACTGTAAGTTAGTAACTCGATTTCTTTAAAAAAAAAAAATTTTAAATTAATAAAGAACATTTTAGAAGTAAAATTGTTTTTTTTTTTTTTTTTGCATCTTGAAAAATAGGGGAAACACAACCTATGCAATGGGCAATGCGACTACGGGTGGCTTTATATCTTGCAGAAGCTCTAGAATACTGTACTAACAAAGGGCGTGCTCTTTATCATGATCTTAACGCATATAGAGTCGTCTTTGTGATGTATGTTTCTACCTTTATTGTTATTTTTTTTATTATGTTGTCCATTTATTGGTCACTTTCTAACAATCACAATTTCTCTTTGGAACACATTGTAGGATGCAAATCCAAGACTTTCTTGCTTTGGGTTGATGAAGAACAGTAGGGATGGCAAGAGTTACAGTACAAACTTGGCATTTACGCCTCCTGAATATCTGAGAACTGGTTATTAACTTCTTACATTCTTAACAAATAATCACATATAAGTATATAACAAATAGCATTCTTTACTGTATGGCAAAATGATTTTTTATTTCTTCCTTCTTTGATTTGCAGGAAGAGTAACTCCAGAAAGTGTAACGTACAGTTTTGGTACCCTTTTACTTGACCTTCTTAGCGGGAAACATATTCCACCTAGCCATGTACGTGCCCTCACCTTTGATTATGTGCATATCTTAAAAACTACGTATTTGCCTATCATTAACATTAAGTTCTTGGTTGTCTAGATTCTCTTTGTTTTGTAATCGTTTAAGGACATTTAACGGATAGTCTGCTTATCTAATACTCGAATTATTATCAGGCCCTTGATCTGATAAGAGACAGGAATCTTCAGATGCTCACTGACTCTTGCTTAGAAGTCAATTCTCTAATGATGATGGAACCGAATTAGTACGGTTAGCCTCAAGGTGTTTGCAATATGAGCACGTGAGCGACCAAATCCAAAATCATTGGTTTCTGCTTTGCTTCCCTTACAAAAGGAAACTGAGGTGACTTATGTTTTTTTTTTTTCATATTTAAAGCACAATTTTTTTAACATCCAAACACCCCCTAATATTTTTTAACTTGTTACGTATGCGTATGCAGGTGCCATCTCATGTATTAATGGGCATCGCACAAGGTGGGTCAGCCATGCCTTTAACTGCACTTGGAGAAGCATGTTTAAGAACTGATTTAACATTCATACATGGAGTTTTGGAGAAATTGGGGGTACAAAGATGATGAGGGTGCTGCTGCAATGAGGTCTGTTTATGAACTTTTTATCTTAATTTGATATTTTGAATAAGGGTGTGTTAAACTTTGACGTTCGAACGAATGTTGATTGTGTTGATGGATACAGCTGTCATTTGGGATGTGTGGACTAACCAAATACATGACACACTGAAACTCAAGAAAAAGGGGACTCTGCTTTTCGCCATAAAGAGTTCAAAGCTGCAATAGACTATTATACACAGGTTTGTCATCTTTTTTGTTTCTTGATCCATATTAATATTTTTTAAAAAAAAAGGAAAAAAAATAGACAAATCGTGTATGTGGGCCAACTCACTCGACCTGTACCCAAAATATCACCTGTTTACTCATAACCATATTACGACCTTAACCAACGCATTTGCCACCTCTAGTATCAGTAAATCATTATATAACTCTTGGGTTGTGACCTTGATTCTTTTTTACGTAACTTTTAAAACACAACTGTTTACCCACTTGTGCACTGCCAGACGATAAATCTAACACATTTACTATGAATTACTATGCTTTTAAAAATCCCTTAGGCGCCGGTTACTCAACGAGTAATCCACGACTACTCCCCGCCTAAGCAAAGTGCTCGGCGAGTCATTTCGAGTACTCGCAACTTCCCAGTTAACCGAATTGGCACCACCTAGCGACTTTTGCAACCATTTAGT